>VZRQ01004993.1:1225530-1240569 GCA_013397975.1 Machaerirhynchus nigripectus
AAAAAAGCCGTAAGCACGCAGGGTAGCCAGGCAGACATGGATATGAGATGGCACTGTGAAAACTCGCAGGTAGCTTCTTCTCTCACAGCCGATGCAGCGCACAGGCGAAGCACTGCCGCATGCAGGGTTTAAGATACCTTTAGGCTGACAGCAAGGAGGAGAAAGGAAAAAAAAAAAAAAAGACCAAAAACAAAAAAAAGAAAGGCATTTGCACCGATTTACTGAAAATTACTTTTTTTTTTTAAGAAACAAAAAAAATTTAGAATACGTCTCCTTGGAGATTGCATGTCATTAATATTAAGATCAAATTTCTGCACGACGTCTGTTTTAAATCTAGAAAAGCTTCTAAATTGTATTTTTTTCTTTTCTGCTCCAAGAAAATAACGCTTTGGTACCCAGAGCATGGATGCTGCTGTTTATTTTTCTCTTCTGCTTTTTCTTAAACAATAGAGACTTTTTTTTTTTTGAGCATGTTTGCTACTAATGAGTCTAAAAGGAAAGGAAAATTGAGAAGAATCAAATAAAAGCATGAATAAAACCTGCTTCAAATAGTTGCCAGGCTGCTTTCTTTTTTAACAATCTAGCAATTATTTTGGCTTAAATTATGCTTAAACCCTGACCATGCATGCTCTTCATCTTGGCTTAGAATATGTGTGTACGTGTGTGTGTACGTATGTGTGTACTTGTTTTGATTTGATTTTTTTTCAGTGAGCATTTGCACAACGGGAATTCCTGTGAGTTATATGCATGTTTTGATAAGAAAAATTGCATATAAATGAATGACTGTATCTGATGGACTAAAATGTGGTGATATATAATGCAAAATAGCTTCATTTTTAAATGAGTGCCTTCTAATCTTTTGGGGGAGGGTAAATCGCTGCATGCTTATGACAATGGAAGTGTTTGTGTATTTTCTCAAAGGTTGGTTGATTATTTGCTTGTTTCTAACACGAGGAGGGAGGTGTTTCCATTTATTTATTTGTTTGTTTAGTTTTTCAAATAACAAACCTCCAAGGCATCTGATTTTAACGAGCAGGGGTTACAAAGCTTTCCATGTTACCTGAAAACGAGCAGAAAGGTGTGTGTTTGTGTGCGAGCGCCCAGCTCCTCTGGGGAGGTTGGCGATCTTTTCAGCTCCTTATTCTCCCCAAGAAGAGTTAAAATGCCGTGGCAGTCTGGCGCCTGCGTGCACCATGGGAATTCTGCTGGCAAAGCCAGAGCTGGCATCAGGTGGGACAGGTGTATCGTGATAGTGGGCAAAGGCAAAGGTGAGGATGAGGGTTGCCAAAAGAGGTTAAAGGGCTTTTAAAGTAAAGAATCAGCATCTCCCATCTGTACAGAAATGTTTCTCATTTTCCCCCATTAGCTAGGAAGGCAGGGGGAAAAGCTCTTTTTTGGTGCATTTGTTTTCTTTCGAGTTAATCAGAGGAGAGTAAAGTGGGGGAGACGGTTCAGTTTTATTCTGGTTTACAGGTTATAACCATTGTGTTGAGAGAGAAGTTATGGTTTTGGAGGCTTTTTTCATGATTGTGAAAAGGCTGAACTGGATCTGAGCTATCTGGCTTCATTTATTGCTGCAGCTGTGGGGCTGAGCATCAAACCTTCTTTCCTTTGGCATACCGGGTGTGTTGTGTAATGCTGTTTGCATTTGCTAGCTGGGCTTCCTCAGAGTTCTGCCATTAAGCCTTTTGGGGTTTTTTATTGTATTCATTTAAATCACTTAATGTGCCATTCTGTACAGCAGCTCTTCTCTTTCTTTTTCTGGGCTAATCAATACCTGATTTTGCTCTTCCCATAGCATCTTACCCCAGAAAAAAATATTTTGGGTGGCTGTTACCATGCCGAGTGGCTCTGGCCTGTTGGTATCTTAGGCCACTCTTCAAGTTAAGGCTGAAAACTTTGTGAATTGAACTTACCATTCCCAGCCTCTTCCTAATAATCCTCCACATTGCCTAGGCATCGTGTATAATTTGACACAGCTGACAGCATCCACTTAGGAGAAGCTTAGAGCTGAGCCAGAATGGAAATTGAATTGCATCTCAACTTCCTAATATTAATGATCCTTCTAGGTCAGCAGAGGAGTAATTGCCAGGGCAGCCTGAGGAATTGTCCATTAAACCTGCCTAGATGGTAGCTCACCTGTGGAGAGATGCATCTAGATAGTGTGTACAAAATGAATTCCATTTGCTTAATATAAGGTCTGCTGGACTTATGAATATCTCAAAAGCCAACATGTGGTCTCAAGTTTAATACCAAGTAATTTTTCTGGTATTCTAAGATTGCTTATAACTAAGGCTTAGCCAAATCACCTTAGATGTGATTGAAAAAGCAAATTCACAGCAAGATCTGGTTGCAAGCCTGTATTTCTGTGAAGGTGTAGTTTGATCTAAAACCTTGTGGCATGAGGCAAGAGAAGAAAAGTTCATGCTGTCCATGTTCTTTATTCTTTGAGGTAGCTGCGCATTTAGAATAACCCATTAATCAGTCAAAGTTTGTATACACAACCTGATTAGGTGGGCAGCTGGACCTTTAAATCCCAAATCAATATTCAACAGGAATTCAGAGGAGACAAACAGCCTAAGGACAATGTTTAGAAACTCAACTGTGCTTTATGTCGTGGAGTAATGCTGATTTAGCAAGAAATCCCAGTCACAGTGCGAGAGGGTTTATTTTTTGACCTTGTGCATTTGAGATGACACAGAAAGCTAAAAGTTGTCAGCATGGCTTTACTGCAACAGGGAAATGCAGAGGGAGGTTCAGCCATCCTTGCCAAAAGGTGCCCATGTGGAGCAGCAGAGAACAGAGGTGCACAGAACAGACCAGAATACAAATGTTTCACATTCTTCTGAACTTGCTTCTGTGCCAGGGTGATGTTTTAAGTCTGGTACCACAGTCTGGTGGCACAAATAAGGGAACAATCTAACCTGTTGCAATCCAGGTGGGATAGATCCTCTAGGAAATCCTGGACCAGTACCTGTTTATCTGTCCTCTCTCTCGTCACAGCTACTGAAAATCGTGGTGGGTTTTTCTTTCAACGGCCATGTCAACTATCACAGCTCCACGTAGTAAAAGGATTTCTCACTCTGCTGACACCCTTCTGCCATGGGCCACCCATTGCCACTACTTAGAGGAGTTGTTTCCTCTCCTTATGTCTTCACACTGTTAGAGATGGTGTCACAGCTTGGCTGGGTTGTGTGTACATACACACGAGAAAGCCTTTCTGAGCCTTTCAATATAAAGAGTTGAAGAAAGCACCAAATTCAGTCTTAGCCAAGGAGAAGCTTGACAGACAGAACGTATTGGTGAACAGTAAATGATTTTCATACTTCTTGGTTGACTTGTTCAGTAGCTTGAAATATTTTATAATTATTTTTAGTTGTGTGTATAGCTACAAAGTTTAGTCATTCTACTTGTTTCACAATATTAAGTCTTATGAAGCAGCTGTTTTTCAGCAACTAATTGATCAGATTTTCTGACACAAAAATTAATTTTACACTTGTTTTTCACATTCAGCCAGTAGCAACTTTGAATTTCTGGATTTATTGCTCTCTCTTTGTTTTTTTAGATTTCTTTCTAATGATGCTTTTTCAATCCATAGATGATATTGCCCTGCTCTTGCAAGTTGCTCTGACCAGCAGATCCAGGAAAAGTCTGATAAAATCATGAGAAGTTCCTCTTGTGGGGTAGCTTGAATGATTACAGTCTTTTGCTAGGCTTTTCCACACTGGCTTTCCCTTTTTGTCTGTATTTGAGCTGTACTTTATTTTTTGCCAATGGGATGCATAATTAGATTTAGCTGTATAATCACATGCAGTTAATAAGGGCTAATCCCTTTTTTTCAGATCGTATCTTTCAATCCGTTTTGGGTGAAACTTCAGGTAATGCCTCCAATTTAAGAACCAGATCAAGATGAGACAGAGTAGGGGCTGAGGGCAAAACTTAGAGTCAACAGCTTTATGAAACAATGTGGGGTACATCAGGAGGCAGCCAACAAAACCCTTGCAGTTCCTCTAAAAAAGTAATTGTTGGGACTGTTTCTGTGCATTTGACTACAGTACTAGAGAATGGTAATTCTAGAGAATGCCCTTCTCTACTACAGAAGGGAAAATATGTGTGCAACCTCTAAAAAAAGTGGAAGGATAAGGATTAGAAAGTGCGTTCTGCATGTGTAGGAAATCTGAGCGTTGTGGACACACAGGGTTTTCTGCAAACTGTGCAGCAGTTTCTCTGGGTTTCCAAAAAAGGCGGATTAAGTTCTACCATCCTTGAGGTCAATGGAAGTGTTGTCAGTGTCGCTGACATTCTACCCCTGGCAGAAGTCTGAATAGCACAGAGTGTAAAGTCTATGTAAGGACATATTAATTGATTTCTAAACTCAGCTATCTTGGATGATTGGTTGTTTAAAGTACATCAGAAGTTAAATGGGAAATGAGCAAGATGGTATTTTCACCAGAATGATTCATTTTAAATTCCATCCCACGAACTAAATGTTTCCTTGCCAGTAAAGGCCTGGGAAGCTTTCAGGTGGTGAGGCATTTCTCACGCTGAGAGTCTGCAATGTCCAGGACCTTGGAACACCTTCTGGTTTGAGCCTGGCCATATGTTTTTGGCACAAATCCAGAAATGAATATAGTAATTTGTGGACTTTAGCACAGAGTAAATTTAATTTCTTGGCTCCAGTAATGTTAGTGCCTTGTTTGCTGGTTTCTCTAAATTGTCTGTGCTATGGCTGCAAACCAATACTAAATTACATGAAGTAAAGACTTAAATTATTTTCCTTAAGTTTCCACAAGTTTTGTATTTTCCCTTTCTTGTAGTTCTTTTGATTTCTCTTACTCCATTTCCTATCTATTTCAAAATTCCCTTGCTAGATCATTCTCATTGTGAAGACTACACCACTATCTATGCTGTTGTTATATTTTTTCCATACTGGAGGCTGAGGAAAATGCCTTGCTTTTCTGTGGTGGTTTTTAGTGCTGCTCCACCTTAGTCGTTCAGGAGTTTTGTTGGAATTTCAAGTATTTTTAATGGGGTTATTTGAACTGTTAAGCAAACGTATTAGGTTAGCGAAGTATTTGAGCAAGTTTATTGAGAAAAAGGGTGATTAGAGTGTCTGGGGCTGTGTGTTACTGTTATGACTGCTACCAATTTTTACAGCTCCCTCAAAGCAGAATATACACCTGTACAACTGAAGAGATTGAGAATGGCTTTTGTTTTTCACCTGTTTTATCACGCATGACCAAAAGATCTTTAAGAAAGCTGTTGCACAGAGACTAAACATACAAATGTACGTTATTTGTGTACAGTATATTGTACATTAGAAGCAAAAAATGAAGTTCATATGGCTTTTGGGAGTAAAGCATATTTTTCAGTTCCTAATTGATGTTGGAATTGCTTAATAACAGGGATGTGACAGCAAATGAAAAGTCACAGTTTTGTTTCACAGATAACACAGGTATATTCAGTACTGCTATTAAGTGTCAGTAATGCACCAAAGTTGGGGAAGCTGAGGAATGAATACATGGACAAAGTACAAACCTCCTCCATGTTTCAGAGCAGTAAGGTGGCAGCAAGGAAGGGGTGGGAGACCGGCCAGCCAAAATCAGAGCAGGCCAGTAAAAATATCCCTTCCGGTGAGCTGCACTGCCAAATGCAGATCTGTTCTGTGAGGTTGATGTCAACGTCAAGCGCCGTATCCTGGGGAAGCTCACTTCCCCTGGCCCATGCCAGCTTCACGGAGGTTTGCAAAGCCAAGCTGAGTAGTGTAGCCTGTGATTTCCTAGAGGATGTCCATCTGCCCCAACAGCCTGAGCAGCCCCGGGCCCTCGCTGACAACTGCGTCGGCGGAACTGCCGCGTCCCGCGTGAGCAGCACGGCCCGACCCAGCACACGCTGCAGCAGTGCCAGGAACAGCTCTCCTCTCGTCCTAGGCATAAAGGGCACAATGCTAGGGTTCTACACCCTTATTCGTCTCTAAGTTTAACCCTGAGAGACACAGGTTGGATATTTTAAATGAATTTAAACTCAGTCTGGACTGGTGAGGACCTCCACAGGAGTCCCCCAACATTTTCAGGGCATGTTGAATTATGGTTGCCTTGTTTGGTTTTGATTAGGAAGAAACTTGACAGGAGAGCATTTCTGTTGCTCCTCTTTCTATTTATTTTTAGCCATTCTAACTAACTTGACAGACAGTAGGATGTTTCTGCTAACTCCTGCAGGGGTCATGAAACAGCTAAGAGAGAATCAGTATAATTTGGGTTTTTTTCTGCCAGTATCTTAAGTGCTAGGTTGCCAGATGCACCATTTTTACTTAGAGGCATGAACAAAGCAAGATCCCAGTTCTTCCGTAAGCTACATTGACAATTGTCATTTTACCAGCCCTGAATCTTCCCTTTGCAGCTTTACCTGTGCAGCAAATTTATATTGCTACATATTTCCCCTTTCTGCTGGGCATATCTAGGGAATAATGTAAGTGGTAGCAGAGACATCTGAAAAGGCTGCAAAGGCAACCTTTGCAAAATACTCCTCCAGGGTTACTGGGGAGGACGTGTGACATTCAAGTCTCACTGTTTTTGTGCACCAGACGGTTACAAAGGAAATAATAGCAACTTTTAAGCTCATAGGAATGTATCTGTCACTTTGTCTAATCTTTGCTTTCTGGCAGCCTAAAATAGGTGACTGAGATGGTAACCTGGTCCTGAAAAAGTCTGAGACAATTTTCTTGTGTCCAAGCTGTCTGTACTCTTGAGTTCCCCATTGCTATTTAGGTGACTTATCTGAACCAGGAGTGAGCAGCAGCTTTTATGACAGCAGGAGCATTCTTCAGTGTGCAGCCACTGCAGGATGAGGAGCTCGGGTAGCTGGTCTGTGACCCTTGCTCCTGCCTTGCATTGTGCTGAGACTGACTGGACTGCTCTGGTAGACTTTGTCTTAACTCTTTTTATAGCCAGGCAGCCAGATGGCTTCAAGGATTAAAGTCAGCTTTTCAACTTCAGGTATTGTTGTACTTGGAAATAGGAAAACTGAAAGTAACCTGAGTAAATAATCTAAAAATAGAGTGGGGAAGTGACTAATTCCTTTTGGAAGCCTACCTCAACTGTAATTCATTTCAGTTCCAGGAGAAAATTCTCACTTATTTGTGATTATTTAGACAAAACCATCTTGGGATCACTAAATAACAAGTTAACTCTGGAAAAAAAATGTTATTCCCCTTGAGTGAACTTATAAGCAGCTTCAGTAGTTTCTCAGACTTACCAGTGCATGGCATATGCCTGGACTACTGCGGAGCTATGGAGAGCAAAATGGAAAGATGTTGCCTTAGTCGTGTTGATAACCAGAGTAAGAGCAGATGAAGCTGTGAAAAGTGTTAGTTAAACAATGCTCTCACAATGGTGTTATTCAGAGCCTGACTAGAATCTGCATCTCTCTTAGCTGAGGGCTTGGCACTGTGGATCCTCTTCTTTCTGGTCCTACTTCCTTGCCCAATCAGTCTGCAAGTGTGGGATTATCTCTGTTTCTACCTTGACTGTAGAAAATCCTGATCCTTCATGTATTTCTGGGAACTTCATGTTCCTTATTCATTTATGGATATGCCAGATAATTTCTTGATTTTAAGTGAATTTAAGGATCGAAGCAAGAAGTGGACAAAACAGTTATTAATCGCATTATTCTTCCATTTAGGAGAAAATTTGTGTCATTGTTAAACTAGCACCCATTCAATGATGAGCTTTTCAAGCTGCCTTTTATTTCATGTGGTCTTACATTAAAACATTACTGCCATTATTTTCAGATATTAGAAGTAATTTTCCTTTCCCATGAATATTCTCTTCTGGGCTTTTCCTCCAGTATCAGCATTCCAGACCAGGGCATCTCTCTAACAGAGGGCATTGGGAATGACAAATAAATTGTGTTTTGAGTTGAAATTATCCTGAACGTTAAAGCTGTCTGTCTAATGATTAAGTATGTCAGAAAAAGTGTAATTATGTCTGCATTTTCCAGGTGCCATTTGAGTTACTCTCAATTCAATGTTTTGCATGTAGTGTGTGGACTGAAATTAGCTAACGAGTCATTGAGCTGCTTTTTTTGGGTCAGCTGGACTTCTTCCTCCAGTAATTGTTAGTTAATTTTGAGATGATATTTCTTCCCCCTGTTTAATGGTTTTGATTGTTTGTTGATTTTGAGATGTCATTTCTTCCTCCTGGGAATGGTTTTGCATGGATGTATGCTTAATTGTGTTAATGCTAGTAACTGGGAGGGGGAACTATATCTTGGAAGAAAGGAAAGGCAGGCATATCCTTTGAGCCACGCAAAATAATTGTGAGTGGGAGTTAAGGAAACTACCACGTGTTCTATCTATATATGCTGGCTTTTGTCTCTGCCCTCAGAGGGTGATCCTACAAGTTAGACATGGGTGCCAAATATGGTGCTCAGAGCCATGACAATTAGTGAGGTCAGCAGTCAAAAGAAGCTTGGGGTTTTCCCTTTTTCTTCATAAATTCATGTTGACCTATTGAAAATGTTAGTAGCTGCATAAATTGCTGGGTCTGATTTCCATGTGAGGTGCTCTGGCTCTGGAATACTGGCAAGGATGGTCTGCTCAGCAGACGCTCTCGGTTTCCAAATAACAAAGAGGAATTTCACAGGGGTGGTGGCACCTTCAAGGTGGAGGAGCACCAATGCTCACCCTTGTGCTGGTGGCCTGATTCCGGGCTGTCCGTGTGGGTTGTGTGCCCGATCCACCACCTCTCCATCCAAGGAAACCAGCCAGGTCTGGATGCTGAATGGAGCAAAACACTGGCTCCATTCCAAGGATCTCTAATTGTATTAGTTTGTCTATATGAGGCTGGTGGCTGAGTACCAGATACATTTTAAGTCTTTATCAGTGAAGTTTTGTTTATCTCGCACTGCAGAGGTCAAATCAGGGGAAGCAGTGGTGCTCTCCTTACCATCAATTTCATGCCAATTAAAGTCTCAAAATAAGAGTCTTGAAACTGTCTCTCCTGCCCTTGGTAGCAGAGTCTCTTCTTCATTTTTATTTTTTAACCTCATTTACAGCGGAAGACTGAGTGTTATAGTCTCATTTCAGAACCAGCACACCCCCCTCCCCCCCCAAAATTTCTGGGGGCAATACTTGTTTCCAGTAACTGTTCCTTCTGGCTAAAAATTCAGCTGAGCATCATTGCATCTGCCCTTGCTCCATACCTGATCCTCTGGCATTGCCCACTGTGCCAGGAGCTCACATTCAGTAGTTCCACTTAGAGCCATATCAGTATAAAGAGGAAGGGGTCTCAGTGCTTTCAGTATAACTTTAAAACAAAGCAGCCAATATTCTATAATCATCTGCCTGCCACCAGAATCCCACAAGCCTGTGGGCTTTGGTTCCTGCTTTTCCACACCGTGCCCATGCAGAGGGCACCTTTTCCAAGGTCTCCCACCAGCTTTTGTGCTCAGAAAACTGATGAGAATGACAGAACAACAAAGTGAAAAGTCTCTGAAAGGATTTGTGCCTCAGCAGGTACTTTGAATCTTGTATGCAGCTGTGGGCTACAGCTGTGGAAGTCACAGAGAGTTATAAATTAGCCTTGTGGGGAGAGCTAATTGACAGCTTCTCCTTCAAAACAAGACACTTTTGTGCAGTGAGTATATGTGTGCATGTTTGCATGCTCAGGTGGAGTTGTAAAAACACTTGATACATGATCTCCCGTTTTTCCTGCAGTGATTCAGCTGTGGAGGACAGCTTATGCATTTGAGAATGATCACAGATAGCTTTCAGCCCTGATGCAAAGAGAAAAGATTGTATTGGAGTAAACTGATTTCAGTCAGAGAATCTTCTTTGGGCAGATGTGCTACTCCCCACTTCTCAAGTGATACCATCCTCAGGAGCACCTGAGCATAGTAAACAGTGATTAGTGGATTGGAGGTGATGGAAGAGAGGATTAATTAAACTGTAGAACATTATAATGTTTATTATATGAGCTGGTGATTGGGAAACCAGTCTTGTAAAAACTTCTGTAGCCCCTTTGAAATAAAACAGCCTAAGAAGACTAGGGCACCTTAACTTTCCAGAAAGAGAAATCTCTTCAGACACTTTACAGTTTATCCTTGTGGTATTCTGGGACACGAGAAGGATATCAAAACACCATTGCCAAAGAGTGAGGGTAACACATGGAAGCACAGCAAGAGGATTCAGGCTGCAGCAGGCAACAGGGAAGTTTTATTTTCTTCGTGTTTTACATTTATGAAAAATTCAATTCCAGCAAGACCTGAATAGTGAGTAGATGCAGGCAGGCATTGACTCCATGGATTACAGCACACATTCCTTGACATTTACTGTCCATCTTTTTATCACAATGAGGTTTGCCAAAATGAAGTATTAAACAGAGAAGCAGTTTGTGGCAATCTGCGAAGTCCCACAGTAGTGTGTTTATCCCCAGGAAGGACTGTAGTGATGCTGAAGAAGGCTGTTAAATACAGTTAGTGTTTTCCCAAAGCCATAACAAGAGACAAAATAACCAGGTGTGAGTCAGCCTGGTCTGGGGAGGAATGAAAGCAGGCTGGGAAACTGTTAAATAGCTGAATCTGCAGTTGGTTGGTGCCAAAGTTCACCAGAGAACACAAAGGCAAGGCAGGGTGGGATTGTTTCAGCTGATGCTCGTGATACATCTGGCATTTATCTGTCAGGTGCTGTTGTGCTGCTTTTCTGTGTCCAACGATGCCTGATGGGGTACTTCACAAAATGGGAATTTCCTGCCTGTGAACAAATGGGCAGCAGAAGAGGGGAGTTTGCTACTACACCTGAGCATGGAAAAGTGTGAGGAATATCAAGCTCAAAGTAACTGAGATCCAAAGTTACCAATAGCAAAGTTACCAAATGCAACCAGAGATGCAAAAAGATGGTGCTCATTCCAAGTGGCTTCTTTTCTCTGCAGATGTACTTCAGCCAACCTTTGGAAGGCACATTAGAAACCCTTTTCTGTGTGTGGCTCTTCAGAAGATGCATGAGTTAACATAAGGCGTTGGGGGAGAGTTTGGGGATTTTAAAATGAAGTGAGGTTTTGGCAAAGTTTAATAAGATAGATATCCCTTCCGCTTTCCTCACCCAGTTTAGCCATTAGGAGAGATATGTACATGTTTAAATGTGAAAATTGTGTGGTAGAACCTGAAATGTGCAACTAAACTGTTGGAGAGCTTAATTTCATAAAGCCTGTTTTCCAAGTCCAAAGTAACGTTACAAAGAAAATGATGCCTGGTAGACTGGGACATGTATAGCTTAGCAAGGTTGTCAAACCTTTTCGATATGAGACTTTGTGGAAAGAGAAAAAAACGAGCTGAAAAACTTACCACTGTGGGGATTAGGTTTTCTGGATGTGAAGGAGGACAGCAGGTTGGAATGGCTGCAAAATCTCTCTGATACTCTGTGATTAAAGAGCACTTTTCAAGTGTTGCCTGAAAAAGAAAGCAGGAAACTGGAAGAGAATGAGGTTGGGGCCAGTTTTTGTGCAGGCCGTCACCTGCAAACAGATTTGTGATTGGAACAGTGTCTGGAAACTGCACCTCTGCGAGAGTCCCTGGGGGAGGCCACACTTTGAGATGTGTGTTGATAAGATAGTCAGGCACAATGTCACAAAAAAGCAGCTGCCAGGAAGAGGAGTGGTCTTTGCACGTGTTCTGACATCTGCCTGCATGCTAAACCAGCAGCAGGGTTCAAGTTTAAGAGGGAAGGAGGTACTGGTGCAGGCTGGAGGGCTCTGCAGCATCAATGTGGTGCCACGCACCAACATCCTGTGCTGAAGAGAAAAAAAACCTCATTCCACCTCCACCTTTGGGAACTTGGAGGTGAAGATTTGTTCATCTAAATTAATGCTTGCGTTTTTTATTGTCTGTTTGCTTTTGGGGAGAGAGAGTGTCTTATTGGGTGCAAATACTGCGCATCAAACAAATTTAGCCGTGCTATTTCTAAACCAGAAAGAAATGACTTTATTGAATCTCCCCATATGCAGAAAGAGTCTCCACCCATCTCTGACATGGGAGAAATGTCAGAGCCTTTTCCAACAGCATTTCAGTTCAGTTAAGAGACATCTCTGACTTAAGGCAAGAAAGCCTGGAAGAAGTCAGGAAGACACAGGTTTTACAGAAAACTCATAGTTGTTCATTCACCCACACAGGATCTTACTCATAGTTACCTAAGAGAACATAAGACTGAAAAAGAATTTCTGGGTCATAAAGTCCAGTCTGTTCCCAGAGTTCTCCAGCATTACAGTTTTAGATGCACCTTTCTAGCAGTGAAAATGTATTAGATGGCTTCAGGCAGGAAAAAATGCCCAGTGCTGCAAATTTGGACCCTTAAATTAGTTGTTTAGAAATGCTGAACAGTGAACATATTTTTCTGTTTTATTTTGCTGTCATTTCACTGGGCATTGTTTTAATGTAGAAAGACCCGAAGAAATTACAAATCCAAAACATAAGCATAAACATATTACTGTAATGAGAACCTGCATTACTAGTTCCTGACAGAGCCTAAAGTAGATTATTGTTACTGGACATTATTCAAATGCTTCTTTCCTGACACCAGCAGTTTTCAGGTCGCTGATCCTTCTTCAGCGTTGGTGGTTTTTAAAAGTCATCACCATATCACATTTTTTATAATGAGAGTCAAACATTTTGGGGGGTTCATGATGCATTCTGATTCTATTTGTCTGTGTTTCAAAATGTTTACGAAGTTTGTTTGACCCTGGCAATGTCTCATGGCCTCTGGGCTGGCCTTTCCCAGTCATCCTAAGGAAGACATCCATTAACTGAGAAATATTTCTGTGTATGAACCAAAGTAGCCTGTTAGCAACAGTACATTTATTTAAGAAGATGTCTCAGTAATAGTGAAACAACTGGCCAAATAATCCTGATCCAGGGGCTTCTCTCATAATTATCTGAACTTCTGCAGAACTGTCTGTTAAGGACAGAGAGGCTGGTAGATACACTGGTCTTCATCCCAGTAAAATTCCCTCTGGCAGCAGTAGGGGTAATGCCCAGTAAGACCTAAACTCTCTGTTAGTGGAATTACACCAGAGGAATTCATTCCTGCTTATGAAAACTTCTGCTTAAATCCAGCTGACATTATGGGAGGAGAGCAGAAGTGGGAGATGAATTTAAAGACCAGTTAAAGAAAGAATTTACTTGTGAAACAATCCTGTGTTTCGTTGTTTGATTTTGGAATTATTTTAATTATCTTTCATTTAAGAAAGTTGAACCTTTAATGAAAACAATAAATTAGGTTCTGCCATTAGAGTGAAATTGCACTCATGACAAAGAGCAGACTTGGATGCAGGAACTGGTGCACAATACTGAATCCCCTTTTGTCTTTCAAGGAGTTAATTAGAGTGGTTCTTGCATTTGTGAGTATCTGTGCATTTTATTCCTTCATCTCATTTCTTTCTTAAATATCCTTGTGCTTTAGTATCTCTCCTGTGATGAACAGCGGAAGTGGTGTAGGTCAGATACAGGAATTCCTATTTGAAATCCATACTCTTCAATGCCCAGTATAGCTTAGCTCCCAGCAGGGATGGCTGTAGGTGTTAGCACTTCTGAAGCATCACTGGACTTCTGTAAGGGAGAGGTAAAGAACTCAAAAAACCACAACAAAAAGAAAGTTCCTGTTTTACCTAAATGTCTGTGTACTTTGGCTCTCCACAGTATAAATTATGGCATGAAATATTGATTTGTTGCAAGGCATGGTTCCGTAGCTTATTTGCTTAACTTCTGCAGTATTCTAATGAAAATCCAATTTGATTTTGACAGGTTAGGGCTGTAGTTTTAAAGGCAAAGTGGCAGATTTGTAGATAGTGATTCCTTGAAGAGTGATTATAGAGACAGTTGCTTATATAATTAACTGCATTATATGTATGTTACCAGTGTTACATGACATTAATCCGTTCTTATTATCCCCACTAGCTAAAAACTCTGGGAAAGAGAAAAGTAGAGCAACCACCATGAGAAATAGAACAGGTCCTCAAAGGAGGTCCTGATTGCTTAAGAAAATGCAGTACCATGTCTGATAAGGTTGTGTTCATGTATTTCAGAGATTCTGTCATTCCACTTTGCAGATAATTTTCTTATCTAGAGCAATTAGGGCTATTTGTTGCTTGCATGGTTCTCTGTTTTAATGCTGAGCAGCTGCTGCTGTCACTAAAGTAGGGTTTTTCTCTTGGGTATTCCCAGTACCAGCCCCAGCTCTCAGCTGTGCATTGAAGCATTGCAGCTCTAGCTTTTCCAAGCTAAAGTAGCTCTCTTACTGCATCAGGCAGAGCAAGAGGGGATAAACTAAAGGCTCTTGGAGGTCATGGGTGACCGACTACGGAAATAGAAGCAGGGAGACGTAACTTAGTTTTGTTTTGCAAAGCACAAGGATGCATAAGTAGGAGGGGAGTTGATCTAAGTGCTTGGACTTGGGACAGAAGTAATGAGTTCCCTGACTGTCTAGAGCTTCTAAATGTGTATAGTTCTCTGCAGGTACAAGTGGAAAAGTTAAAACCATTACATGCAGGGCATGGCATCTCCAGAGCTAGATCCTTCTTGCTGTGGGAAAGGCAGTGCAGACTTTGAGGGTCTGAAACCGAATACAACTATTCATCAGTCTTAGAACTGACATTTTAATGTGGTTTTGAGTCATACAGCAGCAACCTACGTGAAAGCAGCTGTGAAATGGTGATTGCATCTCTCTAAGCATTATGAACTGCAGGGATTAAACAGAATCTCCCCCAAACACACACATGCTCACTCTTGCCCATTTTCTAGTTCACTGTGTACAAGAGAAGAATTAAATATTTAGCCGTTTCCTCTTCTGCAGGTAAGATTATGCTTTCTTTTAAAGTACTCACTTTTAATTAGTGGTTCAGGTGCTGGGAAAAAAAGGGCACCTGTGGGTTCAAAGTTTTATCTGCAAGGCTAAGCCTTTTCTGTGTAGGCAAACCCCGTCACTTGGGCAGGCTATTGTTTGAACCAAGCAAGTTTCAACCACTGCTAATTAGCTTCTTCTCTTCCCCCCCC
>VZRQ01004993.1:1240613-1296331 GCA_013397975.1 Machaerirhynchus nigripectus
CCCCAATAATTTCTTTGGTGTTTGCTCTGTGCTTAGCCAGGTAAAGTAAACATTAAGTCTCAATTAAGATTGCTATACTCCTCAAGCAGGAATTCTCTGCTGTATTCAGTTCCGTTGCTTTTGGGAAAGCAAAGCTGTTGTTTTGAGCGAGATGGATGCATTCTATACCTGCAGACAGCGGACAACAGGCTTTTATCTAGTCCCTTGAACACGGTGAAATACCCTGCAACAGATGTGCCTTTGAATAAAATATTGTAGTGAATTGATTGCAGGCCTGCTCGGGTTATGTGTTGTGTAATGTCAAGGCGTGTCCTTAGCATAGGGAGCATGTTTTCTGGGAAGTACAGCCTGAGGAAGGGTGGAGAGCCAGACCCAGCCTCCTGCAGTGTGGATGCAGTAACAGCTGGTACCTCGGTGTGTTCACACAAACCCCACTGAGAGCGAAAAACCTGAGTGCTGGGGGAGGATTCATGTATCACCGTGGAATTCACTCCCTTAAAAACAAAAATATGGTGCAATAGTGGAAAGGTAAGGTTTTGCTGCAGAGGAGGATGGACCCTTCAATATCCATAGTAGAAGAATTGGGAATTGTAGTGATACCTCTCTTGCTAGCAAAGATTTGCAGTGCTGCCAGTGCCCTCCCGTCCCATCGTGGTGTCAAAGTGCCAGCTCTTGTTCACCATCTGCAACTGGGACATCCAGCTGATCTAAAATGTGTGGTTAAAACTAGTGGGTTATTTCTTGGTGCTTCACTTGAAACACACCCAGTGAGTGTACTTTTGTCAGGGGCCAGCCTGACAGTAGCAGTGGGGTGGGACAGTGGCTCTGTGTGTCTCTGCCTCTCTCCAGTGCTGGTGCAAAACACTGCACCGTGTTTCCCTGGAGAATTCATGCCTCTCTGAGTGGAAAGTGTTTGTCACTGCCCTAATTTGCCAGGAAAGAGGCCTGCCTTGCCATTTGCATTACGGAGAAGAGCCCTGGCTCATTTATATGCAGGCAGCCAAGCCCAGGGAATTTTCAGCATCCCATGAATCACACTGGGGGATGCCTGGCCCAAAACAGCATCTTGCATTTCATGCTGAAGCTTGACCAGAAGTATGCGATGTGTATCAGACAAAGAGTAATTTAATTTGTTTTCAAATACAAGATAAATAGACAGAAAGACACAGGCTTGTTCACCTGGGTCCTCTGAATGTTTTTGGAGTACAGATTTTGCTGTGGAACCTTGAAAAAGTGAAATATTATATAATTTTGTCTGTTCAGTGAGCTGAATTATTCATTTGAAATGAAAATATTTTATAATCATGTTTCAGAAAATAAGTGTGATTTCTAGGCAACTATGCCTAATAAGAACCCTGTGGTATGAAATCTAGTCTATGACTGCTAAACAGTTCTCCATCTTAAAGCTGTGCTGGGCTATGTGTATTTTTAGGCATCCTATCAATAAATATTTTATAAAGTGCTGCAGACAGTCAAGGGAGGAAATGTTCTGTTGCAGAGGAATCCAATTTCAGGTTCCCCATAAAATGATGTGGTTTATAGGGTTTGATATCAGATACAAAAACAAGGATGTTATATAAAATGTATCAGATGTTATCACTGAAGAAACCCCGCAGTGTTGTGAATAATTTGTGATCCTTCAAAGAAAACTAGAAGGGCTCTAAGCAGGCCATGTAGTGATAAATATCAATCTACATGTGTTCCTATATTGATGAAAAAAAGCTATTCCTTACTTTTATTAACAACGAGGTCAGACTGGTAGTAAAAGAAGACAAAGGATCTTTATTGATACTTACACTACGTGTTTAACGGAGAATAAACATTGCAAATGCTCACTATGACTGCTTATGCTGTGGAGAGAAGCCTGCCATCTCCAAGTCAGTGTTTGAGGATTATAACCCCCTCTTGGAGGCTTTGCTCCAGCATTTCCAGAACTGCTTTGCAGCATCGTGCGGTGGTGGCACTTGCTGTATGTGCATTTTCCACGTACACAAGAACCGCCTAACGCTCAGTCTGCTCCTGTTAAGTTGATGCAGGGGAGAACAGCCTTCCTTGAGTAAAAATTGGCACATACAGCTGAGATTTAGCTATTAGCGTCGTGCTATAATGGCACATTTAGCTTTGGGAGCAGAATGAGTGTAAACACCCCGTCTGCCAGCATTTGCCGTGCCCTGTTGAGCTGGGGGAGCAGCCGCTCAAGGAGGAGAGGCGGCAGAAAGGGGAAGTGGAGTGGTGGTGTTGTGCTTCCTGCCCGCTGGCAAGTGGGAGCCACTGGCTGGGCCCCCTGTCCTGCTGTAGGAAGCAAAGTGCTCACTCTTCCCTGATTGCCCACTTGGAGACCACCAGCCACCCCTTTCTTCACAGTGGGTTGGTGCCTGCCTTTTCCTTGAGGTGCTTTCCATGTGAAGCTGCCTTGATGTTGCTCAATCAGAACTGAGCCATGTGTGCAGAAGATTTTAGGAGGAAGAAACCATTCACTTTTTGTCCTGCTATTTTTACTGGAAGCTGTTGCATAAAGCTGCAAGTGCAGAGCTATGCACACCAAGGTGGTAATTTCTCCTGAAGGAAATCCATAACCAGAAAAGGATTTAAGACTGCAGGGAGGGCTTTCACTTTCTTTTGCTTTTCCAGTGCTAAACCCCACATGAATTAGGAAAATAGCAGCCATCGAATGGAAAACATGTATTTCATGTTTTTTTGTTTCATGTCCATTGCCATCACAGAAAACAGAGACTTCCTGAGTTCTGTTTCGGTTTAAAATGCTAGGATTGGGGCGCATTTGGAGATTTTGTGTGTTTGCAAACAAATGGTAGGATAGGACAGGACATGACAGCAGGCTTTTGCTTGGGTCTACAGCACTAGAGCTACCTGGCATGGTGGCTAATAAAAAAAAAAGGGGCCAAGTTTCGAGACTGCAAAAGAAGAAAGAATCACTTGGTTTCAGGGTGTTCCCTGAATTACGGGGTGGGAGTTACAGATGAGTTTTCTAGACGTGTTTTCCCCCAGTCAGTAAAGCTTCTGGGACTGTAGATGTCCATGTTTCTGTCACCCATGGAACAGAACTGTACTTTTAAATGTTAACCTCATCCTCTCCTCATCTATTTTTAATGTGGAGAATCAGGTAGGGAAGCTAAAGAGCAGCTCTATTACACATCTGCTGATTACTGAAATCTGTTGCCACTTGTTTTATTGTCTGGAGTTCTGAAAAAGAAGAAGAAAAAAAAAAAGCTAGGGGTTAACAGGACAGTCTGTGTGCTCTGAAAACAAAGCAGTGCTTCCAGACTGAGCATTAGCATGTGTCAAGTGTGTTTTAGAAAACGCCATTGCTCTATTACCTGTAAAAATACTACAGGGAGTGACTAGCCTACTCCACAGATTGATGGATGAGGTTAAGAGTGACTTCCTTGTGTTGAAAAGGGCTTGTGAATGTTACTATGAGAAAAAAAAAGCTAAAGATAAATGATTGGTCTGCTCAAAAAACCAGTCAGACATAGGGTTTTTCCCTAGGATTTTCAGCCTCCCAAGTATCTGAGAGTAATTTGCTTAAGTAGATATTCCAGACCTACTTTGATTCAGCCGTTGCTACGGAAGGCTGTAAAGAACAAAGGAGGAAGGCTGCAACGTTTTCAGTGTGCTGAAGCAAAATATTAAGACATGCTGAAATATGTGTATGCTAAGTCGTTAGGCTGCAGGTGCTGGGAAGGAAGTCTTAAGGAACTGCCTCACTGTGTGATGGAGTTTAGTGAGAGGCTGTCATTTTGGTAAGCAGAACACGGCCAGCCCCTCTGTGGCCTTGTTTTATGTAGGGCACTCAGGTTGTACCATGATGGATCTTTCATTACCAAAGACTTCACTGTGAAATTAGGCATCGTGCCCTCCTAGGACCCATCCTGTTCTGGCTGCTGAAGCAGTTTTAAAGTATAAGATCAATTAATAAATTTAATTGGGGATTAAAGTATGGTAGGTTGAAGAAAGCGCTTGTAGCTGGCTGAGTATATGACTTAAGCACCCCAAAGAGTCTTGGCTGCAGAGGTAGTTTGTCCATTGTCTGTGACTTTTATGTTCACAGATTGCTGTGCTAAACTGAACTAGCTTCAAACCTAAACCCTCCCAAAGTATGGGATGCTTTGGCTCTGAGGTTTGGATTTCAGGCCCGAAGCTGCCCATTAATATCACAAGTGTTGCACAATTGCATTTATTTTTGATGAATGTATCCAGGAAAATTTGGTTTCGCTGAGCAGTGAAGTATTATTAAATGGACTAAATAAATGCAAGGGTGATTCAGATATTTCTGCTTTATCTGCTGCTTGGGCTTTTGAGAATACTTGAACGTTGCATTTTCACACCCCTTGTTTATGCTGAATAGTTATAAAATTTTGCCTCAATCTAAGTTTTCCTTCCTTTGCTTCCAAATATTAACCTCATCTTAAACAACCACTATTCAAAGCAAACCCCATTTGAATAATATATTATGCACAATAATTCAGGAAATGTAATTGATTGCTTTTGGAACATATTTATATGACTTTGCCTTCACAGAAAGGAGCAGTTGAAATATCTAACTGAATCCAAAGACAAAGAGTTTTTCTGAGCCTGATTAAGTATTAGCAACACAGCTATTCTTCCATTCCTAGTTGTTGAAAGTACATCACTGTAAGTAATTTACAAATCTTATTAGGATACAATGAGCACCAGGCAGTTTATATTCTGGTTAAGAACAGCATGCGTGAGCTGAGCAGTAGGTTTGAGAGCTAAGCTGCCACTGATGCCCGTTCCCACAAATAATTGCTATAGCAACATTGTCATAATGTCTGAGATCTGCCTCCCTTGGGTTTGCACATGAAGTTTTCTTTATGGTGAAACAAAATGCCTTCTCAAGTTGAAAATACGCTGTAATGGGGAGGCTATTGATGGCTTTTGCCTTTTTAATTTTTTTTTTTTCTTCAAGTAATTAAATTTCAAATGTTGAGAAGTATAATCGAACATTAGGGGAAATCGTTTGCCGTCACAGTGTCCATTCGTCATGAAATTCAGCATTATGTGGCTCCTTCCATACAATTAATCTCTGCAAATTGGTGTGATCAGGTGAAGAAATTCTCTGTGAGCAGTCTCACTTAACTTTTGGAGTTTTTTATTTTCTTCACCTGAGTACCTAGATGCTACACTTATGTTCTGTAAAAATCAATCAAAATAAGGTTCCAGAGTTGGTATTTCTTTCATTTCAAATTGGTGCACATTGTGATACAGGTTGTGTCTCTGCATATTGGGAAATCTTTGACTGACAGCACTGAGAAACAGAGTTGTGGACATGCCAGCTTCCTCCAGGGACCCTAATAATACAACTTGCATTCATACAGTGCTTTCTTGCCAGGTCCTGGATCCCAATTCCTGCTTTGTGGTGTTGGATAAAACTAGCAAAGATGCCCCAAATGACAAAGGCTGCCTAACAGAATAGCCACGAAGTACTTTCTTGTTTGGTGTCATAGTGGAAAATGTTCATATGTGCCTGAGGACTACTTTTTTGATCGCTGATCCAGGAGAAGAGGGGGGGAACGCTGCTTTGCAGGCAGCTCCTGTGCTCCTCTCCCTTGCGAGCAGCTCAAAATCTGTTCCTCTGTGTTGAAGCTGATTACAGATAATAAAGTTCATGATACATGGGCAACATTAAGTGAAGAAAGTTACTCCATTATCATTATGATGATCAGAGAGCAACAGATGAAATAATTTCAGCCAGGCTCTTGGACTGGTGCAGTGAAGTCTGAACAATGACTGCAAAAGGGAGAGCACTGAGGGCAACAGAGGACTTCGATCATCCGAGCAGGCTAATTAGAAATCTTTCAGTCGGGAGACAAAGGTGAGCAGAGGTTATAAAAAATAGATTTTGCAGAGATATTAGGGAGAAGAGAGAAGTCCTGTGCTCCAAAGGACAGACCTCAGGAGAACAGCAGGGGAGGAGGAGGTTGAGTCCCTTGCTTGAGACCACAGAATACTAAAGACGGGAGAAATCAATAACAGGCAATGTGTGAAGGTAGTTTTATAGCTTTGTTCAGATCTAAGGAATCTGGGGAATCTAAGATATCTGGAGAGTCTAGTGATTGCATGTTTTTGTAAAGATGTTTAAAAAAAAGGAGAAAAGGAAAAAAAAACCACTTTTGGGTACTAAGGTGCTGTGCTGCAATGCTGAAAGGAGACAGTATTGAAGTTTCCTTAGACTCATAAAAGCTTAAGAGACTTGAATGTAGACTTTAATGTGACCCCTTGACTGTTGTCCTACAGGAGGAACCCAGGCCACGCTGACAGTGACAAACTGCCTGGGTGCCTCGTGGTGAAGCAGTGGCACAAGGACTGCAATAGTCTGATTGAATTCAGATTTTCTCCCATATTTGCCTGCATCGTTTCGGTCGCACTGTTTGCTCTCCTGACAGCAGTACATGAGTGTTGGAGGCAAGAGAGCTAAATCTGAAGAGCTGCAGTGTAGTGGAGTTTGCTCTGCAGTCAGACACAGCAAGATGTCAGCGCGAGTGTAACAGCTTGTTCCCGTGAAGGGTCTGACACATCCTACTGCTGCCGTTCCACGTGGATAGATGAACCCATGCAGCTCCCCCTCCTCCTATGGATGCACAGAGCCAATCCATGGGCTGGCTGGAGGTGCCTACCCTGCCCTCCAAAGATACGCACAGAACGTTTGGTCTTCTCCCAGCAAAATTTATGCACCTGGGAGTTACACCAGTTTTAATTAACTTCATTTGTATCACAGTAACATTCCCATATAGACAAGAGTGACAGACTCAGGGAGTTTAATTATAGCCTTTCCTGACATAGCATGCCTATTTAGGGAGTCAGCTGAATGTTTTAGTTGCACCAGCAAGAACTTCTAGACACCCATCAGAATTTGAGCCTGGGTATTATGAAATCCTTTTTACTTTAAAAGGGGAATCTTACATTATCTTGCTGTTTGCACTCCAGTCAAATGAAATTCCCTTGCTTTTGTATTTTTATTTTCCTTGCTGTATTTCAACAACTATAAGATCTTATGAAAAGGAATTTTAACAGATAAGTGATAGGTTCCTGCCAGAGGATGGAAAGACCTTGTCAAAATACGGTGCCATAGTGAGTAACTGAAGTGTGCATAGATGGTTAATTTCTCATTTTGCATCCTGCTTTAAATTCTCTGCCATATTCCTAGCTATTGTTCATAATGTAATAATGAAGGTCAAAAATAAAGACCTTATGTGACTTAATAATTTTAACTTATATCTTTTTTGGGTTACCTGACAGCAAAACTGGCTTTGCAACATGACTCAGAAGCATGCCATGCTGCAGTAAGAACAGCGATTAGTACGTAGCCTTGGGCATGCTCAAGTTTAAGATAATTCCCAATGGGTTTGGGCTCTCAGTTTTAAACGATATCACAAAAAATTACGGGCCAGATGCACAGCTGAAGTGTGAACATTTTGTTTCTCTGGAACTGTATGGCTTTACACCAGCTGACATTCAAATATGTTGCTATTAATCTGTAACACCATTTTATTTAGGATGGCATCAGACTGTGCAGACAAAGGCCATGTGAATTAAGGCTTCATGTCAGATTCGAGTTCTGGCATCCCCTAATTGTTGGGTGTTAGTTCCCTTTCACACTCCAAGGTTTTGTGTTGTGGTTTTCCGAGTTCCTTTCAAAACAAACAGCAGAAACCTGTTCCACTGCGCACCACAGAACTGACACCCTGAAATGCACATCTGGCACGGCTGGAGCCTGTGGATTCACCTGGTAGATCTCTGCCTTACACTTATGTCTTTTAAATGAAGGATCCTGATGGGCCAGACAACTGCTGGAAAGCTGAAGTCTTTGCTAGAGTGATTAGCAGGTTATGATTGACAGGGAAAGGAAAGCTGAAATCTTGGTGCCAGTTCCAATGGCTACACATCTGTAATTTTTTCCAATCTGTAATAATTCCAACGACTGGTCCAGCATCCTTTGTCCTTATCCCAAGCTTCCCCATGCCCACAGTTCTCCATGGCTCTCCATGTGCCTCTGCTGATTTAGCTTTTTTCCCCCGCAATCCTCTCTTCCCTTTGTAATGGTCTGTGTCCCCCAAACCTTTCAGCAAGCACAGTGTTTCATTTCTGTTCCCAAATCTTCCAGCATCTTATCTCAGTTACTTCTCACACATTCAGTATTCTGTCCTGCCATCATCCTGAGCCTGATTTCTCTCTCCTTCCTACTCAGTTCTAGCCTGTTCCTCCACACCACCCAAATGCCATCAGCAGCAGTCTGGACAGCAGAGGAGAAATTGTCTCCCAGGCCTCAGTTCCTCTCTTTGGTACTGGAAAACCACTGCCAATCCTTTAAAGCAAGACCATAATTTTATGTCCCAAACCCAAATGAACTCCTGTGTGAGACACAATTTTTCTTAGCCTGGGTAGATTTTCATACATGTGATGAAAAAGGAAGGTTCCTGGCCAACAAGGTGGTTATAAACAACATCTGCATGTAAATAATATGACAGCAATCACCTGGAGCATCTCCCAGCTGTGCAAAGCCTGCTGCTTTTCCTTCAGTGTTTCTCACCTGAGTTTTGACTGCTCTTATGAAATAAAAGCATCATTAACAAACCCAAACACCTCTGCAACAAATGTGTACTTTCAGAAGCTGTGTAATTGACAGTATCTCTTAAACAGTGGCTTTAATGAAATTTATTTTAATTGAAAGGCAGTTAGGCATTGTCTCTTTCCAGTGAATGTGTAGCTAACTAACTCTTGTTAGTATTACCAAGTTTTACTTGCAGAATGAAGCTCCTCTGTAGAACATTTCTCGTCCCTGCAGAACTACTAGGTTATTTCCTCAGTATTTTCCCTGGTCCTGCCATTGATGTTTGAGGGGGTTTTTTAACTAAAACACTGAGATAAGGAAATGTGGGAATTTCTTAGTAGTAGAACTGATTGCTTTATATTTGAAGAGGCTGTGCTTCAAAGACAGGTTTGTGGGAAAACAGCTTCAGTTTTGCTCTCTCTGCTCTGGGTAAACCCGTGTAAGCCAGTGATGCTGGGGGATAAATTGTGACAAAGGATCTAATGTCTGGGAGAGAACAGTGTGCCCTCTTAGACCCACAAAAAGTTTAAATTTTATTCTTTACTGTAAGACCCAAGGAAAAAAAGTGTTGCTGGTGGAGCTGGTGCCCTTTTTCCTTCAGGAGAGGAAAACTGTGCTTGATAGAGGGATCCTAGGAGATGCTTACCTGGTCTGACTAACTTAAAATAATTTGTCTTGAGCCAAAGACATGGTCAAATGGACTTGAAGAACGTGGTATGGGTAGGTCAGTACTAAATTGAAGATCCCGTATTTCCTCTGTTGTTTCAGTTTCTCACTTGTCTCTGAAGCAAGATGAGATGGCTGGTTTACCTAATGGCTAAAAAGCAGTCTAATAGTTTGAGCTGTTTCCTACACTTCTTCTAAAATTAATATTTTGTGCTCTGTGTTTTGAAACATGATAGGAAACCTTTTTCCACCCTGAAAACATGCTAAGTGAGAACAGAGACACCATGTGAGTTTCAGGAAGTATTTCTTGTGAAAGACTTTCCCTGCCTTCCACTCTTTTGAGACTCGTAAAAAAATTCCTATGGACATCAGTAGACCAAGATATTCTTGTGTGCCACAGTTTAATAGTCAGGGATACTCACACTAAGTAAAACTGGCAGTCCTGTAATTGTATGAAAAAGATGGAAATGTAATTCATAGTTAGTACCTTTCTAACTTTGCTGTATTTTCATAACTAAATGAATCACAGAATCACAGAATACCAGGTTGAAAGGGACTTCAAGGATCAACCAGCCCAGCTGAGTCTTAAAAGTGTCCAATGTTGATTCCAGTAATTTCTCCAACTTTATTAAGTTTTGCTAAGAATGGTCTTAAAACATGTGATTAAATTGCAAAAAACCCCAAACCCCACAACAGCAACAAAAAAAGGCTATGCTAGCAGCTCAGTGGTCAATTAAAAGCAACTCCACTTCCCCAACAAAAGCTCAAATTGTCAATTTTGAAGGCTTTAATAATGCTATGCCTGTGTTTTCTGAGATAAATACAAATGCAGCAAGACTCATATTCCAAAAATTCAACAATCTTTGTACGTGTGATTGGTAATACAGGAATATAAATTAAAAGATTTGCTATCACTGTTGTAATGTTGCCATTTAATAAGCACAGTCTCTCTCTGAGTTATTATGAAAAGGTCTCCACTGTGTTTTGTGAGTTCAGAATTAATGGAGACCAAAATGTTTACTTCAGCAAAAGAGATGGCTAAAAATAAAATGATGCCAGAAAATAAAAGCATAATGCCCAGAAACATTTCCCTCGTACTTAGAGGCAAAATAATTTTCTCGCCTAGGAGAAAATAATAGGATTGCATTTCATCAGCCACATTCTATTCCATATATTTTAGGCTCAGTGCAAATGTAAAAACAAAACAAAAATCAAAGTGCATTTTTGTTGTTCTTGTTCTGGAATGAACTATGATGTTTATGGGAGAGCAATAGGGATGTTCTGAAAAGAACCTTGGAAAGAAACCACAAGAGACTTTTAAAGAGTTCACAGATTATCTGTCCCTTGTTTTCAACCTATTTTCATTACCTGGGGAAAATAAGGGTGAAACAGGTAAGCTGAAAAGTAGCACAGCTTCTTCTGATCAGTATGATCCATGGCAGAGCTATTTGCAATCGCAGAATGAAAATTAGCCAACAAAATTATTTCTGGAAACAGGAATGTTACACCACTGTGAATCTAAAAGTTAGATGAGAAAGGAGTAAGGCAGTGACTCATTTGTTCTTTATCCAAGCAGCCATGGCTGCTTTCACAAATGGCACAGTATAAATAATAGACATTATGCAATTAGGTGCCAGTGGTTTGGTTACTGGCGTGTTGCATAGCAGTATCTGCCTTCAAGGGATAAAGTCCAGTTTTGTGCCATGTCTCTTCATCTGTGCTTTTCTCCAGTATGAGAGAAAAACTAGCACTGGGCTGGTTGTGCCTGCATCCTCCTGTGGGTTGCTCCAGGCTCTGGGGCAGACCAGGCTGTGAGGGGTCAGCCAGCAGTTCCCAAGGGCACGGAGAGCCCTGAGAGCACGGAGAGCTCCCTCCTGAGAGCAGGGAGTGAGCTCCCGTTTCCATCAGCCCCACTGCAGAAGGGAGGGAGAGGGCAGGATGGAGCAAAGGGAACAGTGTACACGTGGTAGAGAGCTCATACATTGCTTATTCCCTGCCAGCCACCCATCCCTAACATTTCCAGGAGGAGGGATAGAAGCAGTTTTGGCTTTTACTGCACCTATAGTTCTGCATCAGTCAGAAGCAAGAAAATGTCACACTCTTTTTTGGAAAGGAAGTCAAACCCTGGTCCGTTCCTCTGGCACTGCAAAACAAATTTAGGTCCTAATCAATGCAAAGATATTAATGATGCTGACATGACTCCTTGTGCTCAGTGTTTTATGCCATGAGCTGGCCTTGATCTGAAGGGTGTGAAAGATGGAAAATTCACTCTTGCTTGCCGCCAGCACTGCTTTGGAGCATGAGTCCAACATTCATGGTAAACCTCAGTTGTTCTTTGGTTCAAATATCAAATTACCTCAAAAAATAAACCTTCTTGGTACTCTGTCACTGTGTGGTGGCTGCTTGCTCTGCGTCCAAGATCTACAGCTAGTGCAGGATCAGTTTCTTTCAAGAAGTCCAAAATAGCCCTGCTGCACACATTGAGCATTCTGTTATATATCTCCTTATAAAACCTTTAAACGTGGAAGAATGGCCAGTGAAAAAAGTATTAATGGAGATGTGTGCATTTTCATTAGTTACCCAGATGGGAGAAAAACATGAAGGAAAAACAGTGGGATAATTTTCCAGGCAGCAACTCCAAAAAGGTTCAAAAGGGGACAAGAAATGTGACATTTTTAAATAAAATGAATATAGAAATTGGTTTTGGTCTACATCTGTGAAACTAGCATAATCCATATGTTGCAGGAGATAAGGAACATGACCTGATAGGGAAATGTTTGGAATATTTTCTTATTTTTTAATTAAGAATACTTTAATTTTTAAAGATTAGTGCAGACTGCTACCTGACTATCTGTCCAGGTAAAACATTGTAGTTTGACAACATGTGGATTTTCTCAGCTTCTGCTTCTTGACAGACGAGACAAGTGACACTAAGACTTGGACCAAAGCAATTAACTTCAAATTCAGAGCTTAAAGGCACAATGTTTTGTTGACATTATTTTGCTGCAAATCCATTTCTCAAATATATTCCGTTATTTGTGGCAGTTTTGCCCATGAGAATTTAGATGTTCGGGTGGAGGAGGGTGGCTGGAGAAGTGATACGAACGCTGCTCTGCGTGGAATGAATACCATGGATTTTAAGGTTGTTGTGTGGAAAGATAAGCTGTCTGTCTGTCGAGAGGTGGAGGCCAGAAATGAGGTAACTCTGCTTTGCTGCGTGGAGCAGGTGTGCTCCCATCACTGCTGGGATTTGAGGGCATCTGAGGCAGCATCACTTTGAGCTTTTCACCTACACCTCTGAGTTTAATTTCTACAGCACTTATTTCACTGGCTGGAAGGCCTTATTGTGTTTGGTTGCCATGTCATTGAGGTTTTTTTTTTTTTTTTCTTTTTTCTATGAGAGGAACTTATTAATCAAGGCTTTTCCTTTCTCCCAGCGTCAAACGCTGACAATTCGAGAAATAACGTGGTAGTATTAATTAGAGCAGAGCCAGTTTTGAGAAAGTGTTTCGATTTTCAGTTACTGTATTTTCACTTTACAGGGTAATAACATGTCAGCAGTTAGCAAAAGATTTAATAAATATTGTGCGTGTGCTTGAAATATTAGCATTTTAATACCCATGTCCAGAAATACCATTTTTCAGTGGTAAATTTCATTTTTCTCAGCGTGGTGCTGAGAAAATACTTTTTGGATGTGGCTGGACGAGCAGTAATTGATGCACGTGTACTTGTTTGACCTATATGAGGTTAAATACAGTGTTAGAGGCAGTTGTCTAAACATCAAATCATCTAGAGCTGATATTATTGTTGCATCACTATTGCCTCTTTCCCAGCTAACTGCCTCATGCAGTGGGAGGTTATTAACACCAGATGAGGAGTACACCTGATTAATGTGACACATTCGAGTTTCTTTCCGCAACTGTCTCAATAACCAGTCACGAAGATCTGCTTCACACACCGAGAATTAAATTCAAATTATGCAGTCTTGGCTAGAAAATTGTGCGGTTAATCCCGTCCTGAAAACTGAAATCTGAGTTCTTCCACATGAAGTCTTCTGTGATTTTTCATACCCTGTTGGTTTCTGCCAGCATTCCCATTGATTTAGGTTAATTTATTCCTCCATTTAAATGGGAAAAAGGGGGGAAAAGGAATTACATGCAAGGGATTAGTTTTTGGGAAAGTCCCTCTCTGCCTCAGAAATTAATGTGTCCAGTGCAAAAGTACAAAATGACTGCCCTAAGCTCCTTCCTGTAGATGTTGCATGAACCATATTTTTCAAGGAAATTTTGCCACAGCTAAGAAAGAAGACAGTAGTGTATATCTGTTGAGTTTCCAAAACCTTTGTTTATACCCTGCTGCTAAACTGAAGCAGACCTTTATGTTTAAACATCACTTGTAGCTGCTTCTCTCTGAACTAAATTGCAAGTATTTGAATAAGCTTTGGTTTCAGGTGGAAAAAGGAAGTAAGCAGAGATGATAATTAGGCATTACAGAAAAGGGGGAAAGGAGAATTAGAGGTTTAATTTTCTAGTCCTACATCTGAAAGTATGTTTTCAGGCAGTCATTTGCTAACAGTCATTGGATTCTTAGCCATTAATCTTCGCATAATCATGTCTCTTGATATCAACTCCCTCGTACCCTGGCCCTCCTCTTCTTCTGCCTCATCTCCTTTGCTCCCATGACCTCACCAATAATTTTTCACTTCCTTTGTTACTTCCCTTCCCAACACAACCATGCTCCATCCTCCCATGCCTTGGCCGTGCCCTTGATCCTAACCATTGGTGCTACCTGCCACCCTGCCTGTCTTCATGTCTACTCTCAGCAGACAGTTCCAAACACATGGAGTTTCCTCGGAGAGGCTTTGCAGTCTTGGGAGTGCTCGCCAGGCACCATCTGTTCCCAGCATCTCCTTGGCCAGTCGTGGGCTCCTGCCTGGCTTTCCTGTGCCTACTTTCTTTCTGACCTTCCTTCCTTCTCTATGGGAGCATAATTTTGGGAAATGTGCTAGATCAG
Organism: Machaerirhynchus nigripectus; assembly: GCA_013397975.1. Classification (NCBI taxonomy): domain Eukaryota; kingdom Metazoa; phylum Chordata; class Aves; order Passeriformes; family Dicruridae; genus Machaerirhynchus; species Machaerirhynchus nigripectus. Next base: position 1,254,883 of record VZRQ01004993.1, read on the forward strand.
AGCCTGTGTAACCGCCAGCACCTCTCTGTAGTATCCTCACCTGACCCTTTTCATCCTCTGCTCCCTCTCCCGCTCAGTTCTTGTCCAAAATCAAACTCTAAGCTCCTCAGAGCCTAACCTTTGCCTTCCAGCTTCCTTTAGCACCGGGCACAACAGCACTGGCCTCTGGTATCATTCAGCACCAAAGCCATACAAATAAATAAGAGTAATTCTGAATTACACAGTTGAAGTTCTCATCTAAAATAATTTAAAGGATAGTCACAAGGGGTTGTGCTGGTTATAATTCATATAATAATTTAGGACTGCTAGTTTTTAGCTATTATGTAATTTGGATTTACTTGCAGTTCTCATTGGATAAAGTATATTATTGAACTAGAAAGAAATAAACTATATTCAGAGTAGCTGTAGGGTGCTATGATTTAAAAGAGAGCTGGTGCAATACTACAGCAGAAAATATGCAGGATCTATTATACTGTTAATGAATGCACAGCTCAGATTGGTGATTTAATTTTTAGGTCATATTTCTCTCTTACCCTCAGGTATAGTAGACTTCATACATAAAAACAGAGTAAGTTGGTGTGTATTTAATCTCAGTCATGCAAAAAAATGAATAATAATGAAAAATTACTTTCCTGTATTGTTTATTCATTTGCAATTACTTCTTTTAATGACATAGCATTCAGAGGGCACTATCAGAAGGGCACAGCCATATTTTCTGGTACTAGTTTTGAGTCAGTCATAGTAACGTTTGAGGCAGCTTGATATTTATCCATAGCTACAGACTGTCACTGTATTTAAGCCATGACTACTGCGTCATTTTTTCATCTGTCCAGGAGCTTTCTTGAAATAGCCACCATTTCCATCCTCAGGCAAGGTGGCAGATTGGTGATATTTTAAACTGTCTCTTGGCTGACAGACAAATCCCAATTTCTTTATTTTAGCAAGCAGACGTAACTGATGTAAGTAAGACCTATTCCTGCAGGGGCCACACCCCTAAATAGTTGTCAGAACCAACATTCTGCAGCGACTTCTAGTTTTAATAAACGTGGGATTTTTTTGGATCCTTTTTTTTTATTGCCATGTTAATCGTGAGCTTTCTCTACCACAGTTTTTTGATATGTGTACAGATGTCCAACATTTTAAGAATCCACATTTTACAGTGGACTGCATTTTAAGTCTCACAGTCGTAGCTGCAAACTGAATCTGAAAAATCTCTGAAAATACACAAAGAAAAGAAGAAGCAATTAAAAGAAATTCTGTCTGACCTTTTACATTGTACACCTGCTATTTCAATTTTTTCTAATCTCTTACAACTGGTGTATCACTTCTTAAATGAATTTGAACAACTCACCCAAGAGACATTCTAATCCGATCGTGTATGATGATGATACCAGTTGGATGTTATCCTATTAGGCACTTACTGTAAATAAGGGATTTTCCACTGACTTTTAAATCCTTGATTAATGAGAATGCTTGAAGCAGTGTCCTGTAAATTAGCCATAGTGCTAGCAACAATGGCAATCCACTTAGGAGAACTGATTTGTTTTAAATCTTCCCATCCAAATTAAAAAGCATGGGGAAAAGATAATGTGCAGTAAGTAAAACATATTACTCTGTCTTGCATTATTGATCTGCACCCCATGGCTGTCTGACACCCTTAGGTCTAAGTTCTGCTCTCTCTTCAGGTAAATTCCCATCAGTCAGAGCTCTTTTGGAGAAAGAACTCCAGAAAGTAACTGCCCCACAGTATTCTTTATATTCTCTAGTGTTTTAGCTAGTTCTGAATACCATGTTGAATTCTGTTAAGCAGACCAATGGCTTTCATTTGTAGTTTGGTCACTGCCATCTCACCTGCCTTCCACAGCTCCTTTGCCCTTATTACTGATAAAAATATGTATGAGTAGCAGCAAAGAGGTNTACTTAAACTCTAATCCTTCCTGACATACTTTTCTGAAGAAAAACACTTTTCACATCATCTTATCCCTTCACTTCTTATTCGACTACTGATACTTGATTTATTGCTTGCAAGAAAATTAATTTTATACCAAGTATTGACTTTGAAACATACATTACTTCCTTTATTATTCTGAGATATTAATGAGGTCTTTCTTGACATGTTATATTCTCATTTATTTAAGGTCTTTTTGACATGCTATATTCTCAATTATTTAAGGTATTATTCATTTCTGTACCCATAATATGCAAGCATTTTTATCATTCAAGAACAACCCTGTCTTCTTGTAGAAGCGTGAATACTCTTTCTATAGATTGGAATTAGTGTCACTTTATAAAGACAGTTTTGACACTCTCTTATAAGTAACTCAGCAAAGTTACTCAGCCTTTAAGATACTTAAAGTGTATTATTTTTCTGGCAATTTTGAATTAGCAGAATTTTGTATGTACTGCAAACTGTGCAAAAAAGTAGAGTTACCTGGAGTCTTACCATACTGTCCTATATCAAGAGTAATCAAAGACAGTGCAAGAATCCCATAAATCTGTCTGATCATTTCTTCTCGGGTCACTCAAGTTACAAGGATGACTCATCTGTGCATCTACCAAAGCACCCTTAATCAAAATTCCAGTTAGACCAGTAGGTCTGAGACCATTTCTTGCTGTGACTATTGTGTATGCATGTGATCCTCTCTGTTTAATGGTATTTGTGTAGAGTTCCTCAGTGAGCCATTGGTAAACATTTCAGAATTCTGTCTACAGGTCATAAAAGTATAGTCTTGTCCAGTGTTGTAGGTAGAAGGAAAAATTTGACACACTGGCATCACTGACCAAATTGAAACTCTCTGGGAGATGCATGATACTTTATGTACTTATTATTATGTTTTTATACTTAATAGTTGTGGGGTTTACAGTAGAGATATTTTCTTATGGGCAGACTTTGTTGGTTACTTGGTTATTTTTTCTTTATATTCTTTATGGATTTTTTTAATTTAAGAAAAAAGGGTAGTTTTCCTTAAAGAGACTAAGATACTGGTTTTCAAGCTTAAATGGTTGTCATCTGGGGAAAAAAATGGGCATTGGAAATTCAAGAGGATGTTTGCAGCTGGCTTTTGTTCCAGTTTTGGTTTTCAACCATGGTAGGAAGAAAGGACAGCTAGAAAGCTTTTCTGGGGTCTTTTTAAATTTTGCAAATCTGCCAACTAATTTTGGCAGTATTTCAGATTTACATTTGTTTCCTCTAGCTACAAATTTTCTCAGCTATAAGGAAAGATAATTTTTGTGATTATGGCATCCAGACATAGCCGTTGTGTATAGCCTTTTTGATTACCTTCAGCAAGTTACTTCATTCTGTTATGCCTCAGTCTTTTACCTCTAAAATATATTATTATTATAATGGGCTTTTCTTTGTTATGCCTCACATATTAATGAATGTATTCCTGTATCACTTTCCTACTTCAGAGAAGTGCTGAAAGCTCATATTCATTAATATTCTTGAAGCGTGACAAAATAAAGCCTAATACTGTAATGTGCTTCGCTTTAAAACTCTGGTTAGAATAATAATGATAAACAACATTGGTTAGCCTTTGGCCCCGCTGCACAGAAATAAAATTTTTACATCTTCAGGTTTAAACTGATGAAGGAAAACTTTCATGCGTTTTATGTCCCTCCTCTATACTCATGGAAAGATAAAGGAAGAAAGTTTCACATTCACTGAAATGGGTTGTTGGCATATTTATCACACTGGAATCCAAGAATGGGTTTTGCCTGCTATGTCCCTAGCCTCTTGTTTCAATATGATGTAATATTTTATTCTCTCCATGTATTTCCTTCGGTGAGGTGAACAGAAGCTTGAAATGAACAGTTATGAAACGCCCTGCCCATAAGAAAAGCTTCTTCCTAACCTCTTTAGTAATTTCTTGAGAAATTACCAGGTGCATGACAGTTTATATTTCCCCGCTATTATTTCCCTGAATTACTGTAGCCGTTCTTATTACATTTCTAAATGACTGTTCTCAGAGGTGGCTTGAAAAGATATTAATTTCGTCAGGTTCAGACTGATTGATTGCCTCAGTGTTTCACTGAATATCTCCTTGTTCTTGCACAGTAAGAAGCAGTAGATAGGAATTCCCTGGTTTTTATTTATGGTGTGTTATAACACACATCCCCTGGTTTGTCTCCTTTGGCTTGATTTATTTGATTTCTTTATACAAAAAATTGTCCAAATGCATTTTGGCCCTTGGACCTAAACATAACACACAATACTTCACTTATTTAAGAAAATAAGACATTTTCACTTATTTAAGAAAATAGCGTAATAATTTCTAGCATATATACATTTATTATTATTTTCTTTACTTTACTTTCATTAAATAGTTTTCAGCTCAGTGAAATGTTTGCTTCTTTTCCTTTGTTTTTTGACTCTGCATCTGAGAAAGCAAGTGCAGTTAATGGAGAAAACATCACTACATTTATATTGGTTTTAACAGCTGCACTGCAGGCAGTTCATTATTTTGACTTGTTTTTTAATGCCCTCAGTGTTCTCAGTAATATCAAAGTAGAGATATTGGAGATAAAGAGGGAAGACTAGCAACCTCAATATACATATTCTGTCCTTCTACTTTCTGTCCTTATTACAAAAAAAATATTAAAATGTGCAAGCACCCACCCTGGATATCTAACACAGCTCTAAAACCTGACAAGTGCAAATTGAAAAGCGAAGTCCCATTAATACAGAGTTGGAGAGTGTCACTGCACCATTACACTTTAAGTCTGGAATGCTCTGGGCCTTGCATAAATTCAAAAAAAAGAAGGCATGCTGGTGAGAATCTTACAACATATTCAGTCAATTCAAGTACATCTATTTGACTCTTATTTTCTTTGCAGACTACAGATGACATCCTGGTGGCCTCGGCTGAATGTCCTAGCGATGATGAGGACATCGATCCCTGTGAGCCGAGCTCAGGTGGGTTAGGTTAGTCAACTTTTTTTATTACTTTCTTTTATTTCATATTTGCATGCTCCAGTCCCCCAGAGGCCCAACTAGCAGGACAGTCCTTTCATGCATCACGAGGAGAGGTTGAACTGGGGCCTTTCTAGACCTTATCAGAGAGGGAGCTTGCTCCAAGACATCGGGTGGGAGCACGTGCCATGATCCGAGCAAAGTTATGGCTTGGCTGAGGACCTGGGGATGGACTAGGAAGGGCATTCGAGGGGCCTTGCAGCTGTGTTGTTGTGATAAAGAAGGTACAGCTTCATTCAGCAGGAAGGTGTTGCTATTGCTCATGCCTTAAGCATTGCCCTAAATAAGATAAAAGTATCATATTTAAAATGTCGTGTTACGTCATGGAATCATAGAATGGCCTGGGTTGGAAGGGCAGTTAAAGATCACCTAGTTCCAATCTGCCTGACGTGGTCAAGGACACATTTCACTAGATCAGGTTGCTCAAAACTCCATCCGACTTGGCCTTGAACACTTTCAGGGATGGGGCATCCACAGCTTCCTTGGGCATCCTGTTCTAGTGCCTCACCAACCTCACAGGGAAGAATTTTTTCCTAAAATCCAGTCTAAACCTAATGTCTTTCAGTTTGAATCCATTCCCCTTGTCCTGTCACTACATGCTCTTGTAAAAGGTCCCTCTCCATATTTCTTATAGGCTGCCTTCACGCACTGGAAGGTAGAGTTGAGCTTATTTTGAATTACTGGTTGTGGTATGAAATACTGTATAGATAGATAAAACCTGGAAAAATAGAATTCAACAGTCTCAAATTTCAAGTTATTTTACATTTTTTTCCCAAGCCAAGCCTGTTCAGAGTGTAAGTTTTAGTTGTAATCAGAAACAAAATATTTTGACATTCTAGTTTTTTCCATGGAACAAAAACTTGGTAGTGTTTTGGCCGTGTCTTTCTTACTCCACTGGATAGTGGCGATTTGGTAATAATTCTTCTCCCGCTGGGTTGGAAGAGACCTTTAATTATATCTAGTTGCAGCCCCCTGCCATGGGGAGGGACACCTTCCACTAGACCAGGTTGCTCAAAGCGCCATCCAGCCTGGCCTTGGACACTTCATGGGATGGAACATCCATGACTTCTGTGGGCAACCTGTTCCAGAAGGTTCAATTATACTCAATTATGTTTAGTTAAATTCATACCTTCTCTAAAAATCCCAACATTTATCATGGAAGTGGAAGGATTGCAAAACTTACTATCAGTCTGAAAAATTGTGTTACTCTATATCCTTTAAAATAAACCTAGATAGTCCAGTGAATTACTCCTGGTTTCTTTGTTGGCTTTTACATTGCCTGAGTGAACAGCTCATGGTTCCATATAGATATATCTGAGTTTTGCTTAGAATTTTCCTCAGAATTCCCTTGAATTCTATGCTGTTTGGTAGCACTCCCACTGCTAGGTGTCTGAGGTAATTTGGGAATTTTTGGTACTTGCTACTTCACTTAATAGTAAAAAAATTAAGATCTATTTGTTGTGCAGTAATCTATTTAGCTAGAGTTAGAAACCAATTTAATTTGAGACTAATGTATTCATGCAAATAGCAACTAAGAGCCATCTCAGTACAACGCCAAAATCTGGGGCAGGAGAAACGTCTACATAGCCTTAAGACAAATGAAATTTTGCTTCAAATGCAAATGCGTGGTTCCTTTTTTAAGTCACAGAGCTTGATACCCACATGCAAGAATTATTTACTTAAACTGAAGTAAAGGCAGAGACATTTATGACTTGTCTCAATGTCTGAGAGACCTGCAGGATGGCATTTGAGCTCTTCCAGGAACCAATTTACAGATTTGATTAAATACTTCAGGATTGTTTTCTTTCGCTTTCCAATTAAAGGATTTCAGAGTAATTTTCAAAATTCTGTGAAATTGAATGATTGTTCTTAAAACTGAGCAGCAATGGGTACACTCACACAGTTTTGTATCTCTCAGGGAGACATTTCACTCACAGAAGTCTCGGACATCACGATCAAGATATTCAGGAATATTTTTTTTCTGCTCCTTCATTCTCATTTACAAATTCTTGAGTCTAGCAAGAATGTCCTGTCCAGTATGAGTGAGTGAAGTAGCTCATATGGCTCTGAGCTCATTCATGCCAGTTGTTTCCATGCTTTACTTAACTCAGGCAGTGCTGTTCAGTAGATAAATTGACATTTAGGGGGGTGTTATTTTATTTTATAAGGTAATTTTAAAGCAATATATTGGTTACATAGCACTAAATAATTTTCCAAATCCTCTGGGAATGCAGCTTTGATGTTACAGTTGTATTTGTATTTTCTCAGCCTTACAGCTCACTGAAAGCCAATGAAATTTCAGAATAATTCTTCTCTGAGGTAGTTTGAGCTCTGAGGCTGCAGTGTTTGGTAGTCCTGAGCCATGCAGAGTCATTTAGCTGGTGGGTGCAAGAATGGGAGAGGTGAAATGAAACTTTCCGACAGCTTATTGTTTCTGTCCAAACTATGGTTCAGGAGAGGGATGTGAATGTTAGTCTTTCGGCAAAAAGTTGCCACTAGCTTTACATCCTGGTGTTCAGCTTTCCTGTTTTAGCTTTGCATTCATCACCCAGCTACACTTCTCATTTTTGTTTACTTGAGAATGGTTTTACTGTTTCATTTGTCAGATCCCAGCTGCTACTGCTTTTTTTAAAAAAACTGTGGATTGGCACAGGAATTATGTTCTGCATAATTCCAATTGTCTGGATCATTTTATCTGTCATTCTTCTCGTCAAAATGTCACTCGTCCTCCCACTCTCAACTTTTAAAAGCTGTTAATTCGCCTTCATCGGCCTTGTCCTTTTATCATACTTGAAAGTACCTGAACCAAAGGGGCTACTGAAGTTGTAACTTCTGGCATACCAGTCTCTCTGTAAGGTGTTTTAGTCTTAGTCACTTAGTGTTACGAATAACCTTTCTCCATGAATAATCAGTTGTCACTGCTCAATCTCCATAATATTGCAGTCTCCGTGTGGATTTGAGCTACTCCTAACAGTAGGCTGGAATTTAAGGAGAGAAGCACAATATTGTTGGCAGTGAGAGACTAATGATTGTTTTTCTTTTCAGTTGGAGACACAAAAGTATATGCCCCTCCATTTAAATTATCCCCATGGTTCAGTTCAGCTTTTTCCCGTTAACCCTTTTCACAAACCAGAGTTGCTTCTCCTCAGCTAATCCTCAACATCCCTACTAATGGTGGTGAAACTTATGTATCCTAAGAAGTAATTCTAGGAGGCTGAATATATGATAGTTAGGGCAATTTTACTCTGAAGTTTTCACTTCGAAGGCTGTAGTCTGGGATGCTGATGGTTACTCAGCAAAGGAATCCACCTCATGGCCGAAGAGATGATGCCCTCAGAGCTGTGTGGTCAACACTTTTCTACCAAGAATTCAATCAAGGGATGGCCAAAGCCCCTGCAGTTTTTTTAACAGAGCTATAACTCAGTATTTCCGTGGTGATTGCCCATAGTATTCCTATTTCTAACCAAAGTTCTCAGCTCCAAGTGAGAGCCTATTCAACAAGCAGTTTGAATGTGGTACGCCCGTATCTCATAGAAAATACTGCTTATCCAGATTTTACTAATTAGTGAGATTTATGAGTAAAATAGGGTTTTTTTCCTAGCACAAATATGTTGCAGTTTGTAGTGGCTAACAAGTCCCACTCTGGCACCACCAGCTTTGCTTTCTGTGCACCTGTCTGCTAAATAATAAATGGAAAGATGCAATTTGCCACAAATTTCATATGGGACATAAAAACGTAAACCCGATTAGGAGCTGCTGAGCAGCAATCCCATCATCTTGTCTGGAACATAAAGTCACAAGAATTATAATTGCAGATTTCATTGTGGTATACAAACTGCTAAATGTGCCATAATTGGATGAAGTCATAACAAATTTATTAGCATGCAAAACTTAGTCAACATTTTTTTTTTTTTTGCATTATCTTTTGTGTAGTAAGGCAACAAGTATTGCTTTCAAAATTCCTCCACCTTCCCCTAAATACCAATAACAACGTGAAGATTGAGAATGATAATAATAATAAAAAAAAATTAGTTTATGTGTCCTCAACTTCATGTCATGGCGGAAATAATAAAACCTTTTCATTTTGTAGACAAGTTACAAAAAATTTTAGTGGTACCTTATCCAAAAAAATAGAACCTGGGAAAATTTACTGATTTTACATGAGGAGTTACAAAACTGCAGGTGGACAAATTGCCATTCTGCACATCAGGACTGCTGTTCCAGCCGTTGCTGAGCTCTGTAGAGAGCTCTGATTTCTGCTGAGTTTCAGTGAGCATTTGTGCTACACAGCTTATTTGTTCCAGTTACTCTGCGCTGGTATTTTATTTGTTAGTTATTATCTAACCACTTCTGTAGCTATTGAAATGTTCCAAAAAGCAGAGAGGTCCGGGCTGGGTCAAATGAAGTGAAATCACTGAGTTTAATGGCAGGGAAATCTTAGCCAGGAAAAAAGACTTACAGTTTTAGACAAACACACAAGCAGTTCTTTTTCTGCAAATGATGGTTAAATCTTTTTCCAGTTTGGGACTCAACAGAGGTTTAAGCTCATGATTAGGTTGAAAACTTCTCGTCAGCTACAGCAGAAATGGGCTAAGTAGAGGTTTTTGTGGTCTTAAAGCCAGAATATTCACTTGTCTTGGAAATTTTAGCAGATCACCTTCAAAGTGAAAGAGGGGTTTTCTGGAGGTTCAAACAAGTGTCTTTCAACCAGTGGCACTCCACACGTTGCAACCAAAGAAAATACTTCATCATCTCTTGATTTTTCTGGCAGCTTTTGGCTTCCAGTTCCCAGGACACTGTTTGATTGGTATCAGATCCTTTACCTTTACCATTCTGTAGGTAAAAAGAGTAATAGTCAGGACAGAGGTCAGTCATGTATAACAGCTGGTAGCACTGGTTACCTTTCTTAGCCCTAATTCTTAATTCAGAGGGATAAATGGAATAATTTATTTTCCTATATTATTAAACAAGAATCTTTAATAGGATAGATGCTTCTGGACTGATCTTTGAGCATATTTTTAATTTTTCCTACATGTTGGCCAGGTTCGTTGCATTGCAGAAAACAACAACTGACAGCCAGAAATCTCCAAAGCACCAGTTTAGGCTAGAGAGTGAACAAGCCACTGCTGAGGATGACTCTTACAGATTGGTCACTGCTTTGGGGAAGGCTTTGTCCTGTGAGCAGAACAGTGTGGGGCTTTGCAGGCAAACTGCTTCCTACACGTGTATGTCCTCTTCTCTGTGACAACTTGTGTTGAATAGAGGAGATGGCTCAGAACCCTAATTTCTCAGCCCCCTTGTGATGGTTTAGCACTGGTCCCAGCACTGATACCTAACAGTATTTAGCTCTAACAGGCAGACCTAAATAACAGGTCTGTTTTTCTAACAGGCAGAGCTGTGAAATATGGATTGTGAGTGTTTTATGCTCATTACTAGAAGTTTTGCTTTCTTTTCCTGTCACGAATTACTGCACTGTATTCCTGGTGCATCTGGCAGCAAGATAACATTGCAGTAGGAGGTGAAGTGACTCCTATAATTTATACATCACTGCAAGTGCCCTGGTTACTGCTCTTCATGGAATTCATTGTGCAAGAAGCCGAAACAAAGAAAAATAAAATTACAGTTAGTTCATAGGGCTACTGTGTTCATTATGGCTCGAGACATAAAGGGAATATTTGTGCCTCAGTCCAATTATCCTGTAGTTCTATATGCATTTCCAGTACTAGAAAGATCACTGGGTTGTCTTGAATCAGACTTTTAAAATGTTTAGCTGCAATACACACAGACATCTCTGTATAAGCTACTGCAGGGTGAAAATTAGGCTTTATTTACAAACTTTCCAAATGTTAGCACTTACCATAGCTATGCATAAAAGAACTGAGGGGATTAAGATATAGATTAATCTTCTTTCAATTGAAGTTAAAATACTTGTTATGCTTATTTAATTTTTTTTTTTTTTTATAAATCATAAAGCCTTCTCCAGAGGAACAGAAAGTAAACACAGCATTTTTCCAAATTATTTTATTGTGAACTGAACTGGAGGTCACAACAGGCTGAGGTCCCAGTGCTTGTCACAGTGAATTACAAATATGGCACTTCTAATTTCAATTTGATCAAAAAGATTTCTTTCCTAAATTATCTAAAAAAGTGAGGTTAAAAATCATGATTGGTCCATTGTGCCAATGCCAGCCTCTACTCTTTGCCAGCCATGTCATTGAAACTTGGGAATACTGAACAGAACTGTAGGTTTCTTGTCTGCCCTTAGGATTTTCATACATTCCCCGTGTCAGAAGGAGGAATATGGATTGATACTGGGGAGCTGGCTTTTTTTTTCCTGAACACAGTGGTTTTCTAGCAATGCAATAGCAGCAGCTCACTGTGCTCTATGGCCGGTAAGAAATACATCAGATCGCTATAAATCACACAAAGCTCTCCATGAACTTGCGCAAGACCTTCTCCGCTGGTGTGTAAATGATGAACAGTCTTCCTTGGGTGTGAACTTTAAAGGGTGCATTCATATTCCATACATATCCTTGCTAAAGCTGGGTCTTCTCACTTCTATAACACGCAGAAGAATTATATAAGACTGGCTGCTGTGGTTTAATCCCAGGCAGCAAACATTCACCATGCAAATACTGGGATATTATTTGTGTGGAAACACCTGAAGTTTTATTTCATGCTTCAGACATACACGGACAACATGAAAAGGCAGAGAAATTTATTAAGTGACAGTTGTTAGTCCTGCTGTTTCATGATCAGTGGTTTGGAGCTAGACATCTCCACAGTAAATACAAAACCGAGTGGTAATGTTTCGAGTAGTTTCAAGAAATGTACTCATTTTATGAACAATAATTCAAGGAAAATGGGCACATTATTCAATGTGCCTGAAGGAGTGGCTGAAGAAAGAGGGGTCTGTTATTTTTCTTTCTTTGAAAGATGTAAAAGACAGCTAGTGAGTCAGTTCTGAAGGTATTTAGAGGCAAAGCTGAAGCACAAGATGCCGCTGCAGTACCGGCACTGGGATGTGCACGTAGAGAAGCAAACCAGGCCCTCCACATCACTCATTCACAAATCCTCTGACTTCAGAGGAATTCCATAGATTTTCCAGTGCTAGAACATTCCCTAGACATTTCAGTGAAATGTCCAGGAATATCATGTCGTTTAATTCAAGTTAATTGAGGGCTTACCTTCCTGATTTTCCCTAGAAAAATTTGCAGGAAAAACTGTTGCTTGCATATGAGCGGTTGCTTGACCTATTCTTTTTGATACTCCCAGAATAAGAACCTGTCTTACAGATAAGTTATTACTCAGACCTTGAAAATTAATAGTCTGTGAGTGCAGTGGCTTTGTCAGAAACCAAAAAAATGAAATTACATCTTTGTCTGTGCTCTCTTCAGTAAAGCAGATATGGTTTTCAAGCCTGGTATTCAAGATTTTCAGTAATAAAACCCATTAAGCTCCAGTGGCCGTGCATATATCATTAGTATATGAAAATAGGTTCCAGGCAGTCCTAAATCTTTTGTGGTTCTTAGTTGTTAGCCACACAAATACAGATCTGTGTTCTTTGACAGCCTCCACTATAAGAAGTTTCCACCATTTTCAGAAAAGGTGTAGATCTTTTTAATCTGGAACCAAAGATTCACTGAACTGAAAAACAGGCTGTAAAACACGGTGTATTTCCTGAAAACAATGAAATAAGACCAAATATAGATTATGTGGACTCTCAAAAACATATCCCTCAGGTGAACTTCACACTCTGACATTGGGTGAAAAATGCGGAAAATAAGTAAGTTAGTAATTGCAAAACTGAGGTTTTCAGAAACAGGCAAGTAATTTACTGACTTGACTGAGACTCTTTCTTCTGATTCAATCAGGATTTTGGAAAGGCAGAGGATTTACTTACACAAGGATGAAGTAGAGAGGTGATTGAATCTGGACCAAGTTCCATTATTTTTCACGTCAGTCTGCTTGAAAATCCTAAATAAAAGTGTATAATCCTAAAAACTGGTCCTTTAAATCCTGCTTAAACTTAGGATCAAGACTTCACATAGACTGTCGAATAAATAAATGAGTTCTAGTTTGTTTGAAATTAGACTTTGTGCTACTGGTGCCTTGATTGATGCAACCTCATTGTTTTCCTTGAGCTACACTTCATTCTGGCTTGATTTGCTACATCTAGTGCATATATTTTCTTGCATACTGTATTTTGGACACTCTACTGAAACTGTTTCTTGTAGCTTTGTAATGCATATGCATTGAATTTCTCCTTTTTGTGAAAAAACCCCCACTTTTCCTCAGGACGATTTTTCATCCTTGTTTTGATGAAAAAGTAAGAGGACAATAATTTGCAAAGGTAGGAGAAGGTTTATAGCCAAAATACTGGCCTGAATTAGCACTGTATTGCTCAATTTCTATGCCAAGGCTTTCTCAGACCAAATCTGAGCAATGAGACATTAAATCAGGTCTTTCAAATTCTATAGGAAATTTCCAGCACCTGATAAATGCAATTAATATGGTGTTCTAGAATAGCTGGTGCATGCCAGCAGCAGCTTCTCAAGCCAGTAGCCATGCTAGCAGACTGCTGGCAGTGAACTGGTCTGCCAGACAAGGGAAACAAGAACAAATTGTAAACCTCTTGCTGGTGTTTTCTAGCAGCCAGCCCACTGTGAACCCCCATTAGCTCTTGCACACCTAGTGCTAAGGCTGCTGCTACTAATTTCCAACCCCTAGCTCACGGCTAATTTAAACCTGTGCAGAAGCACTGGGGTGTTGTAGTGTGTGAGCAGTGTAATTTCACAGCCTGCAAAGTGGCAAGCAAAGGCTGACGAGTTTGAGGACTAGGTATTCTCCAAGGGTATTGCTCATAAATGGAAGCAGGAAAAACTCAAGGCAAAAGTAACCTATAATGAGGATGCATGTACCTGAAATAGTCTCACCTTAGGCTACCTCCTTCTGACTATATAAAGAACTGAATGAAACCTTGTTCTGCTGTGTTGACATGCTATTCTATATAGATTTCAAAACCAGCACTTCTCCTGAGGTTAAGGGCTGTGGTCTAGATCTGGGACTTTGAGGGTTTAAATGTGAACTGGCTTAAGCAGTAGATTCAGATCTAGAATACATCATATGTTGTGAATGTACCCTTTAAAAAGTTTCAGAAAAGGGACAAATGAAAGATGAAAGAGAGAACACAAGAACTACATTCTGAAATGAAACAAAGCTTTATAGATATCTCAAACTTTGTTTCCTTGTGCTAACATCAGAGACACCAGAATTGTTTTGTAGACTATGATGAGAGAAGCAAAGAAAAACAAGGCGGTCTTATTAATTTTAATAATTTTATCAGGAGAAAAAGGACATTAATTACATCAAATGTAAATTATATCTGTCCTGAATTCCATTTGTCTTTCTCTTCCCACTCCCAGAGAAACATATAAGGTTTAGGCAGTAATAGGATTCAGGCTGAACAAGCGTAGCTGTATCTGCATGTTGAATCTGAGCCTTTGGGTAGCGGGTGTAGTTCAGTATTTATAGCAGTTGCATTCCCAGTGTGTGTGCATGTATAATCTGGATGTCTTGAAAGCCTGGCCCCTTCTTTTCCCAGGCATATTATCAACTTTGTCAGTAATGGGTCTGACTTGATGACAGTATTTGCAACAAATTGAATGCAGTGTGCTTTCGGCTTCAACATTCAAGCCATATATATATAATGTTTGTGGCGTAGACATTTATCTCTTCATCTAGTAGCTGCTCAGAGAAGGAGGAAAATCAGGGAATCACCCACAGTTGGGAGATGAATGTGGGTGTCTGCACCTCCAGCTCATTTCATGAGCAAGAATCATTCCATGCTCTGCAGGCCAAGCCAGCAGATTCCTCACGCTTTACAACTACATTTTGGTATTCTGCTGAAAACTGGTTCCTAGATAAGGAGGTTTGGGATTTTTTGCCTTTTTCTTTAATGAGATGACAATGCTAAAAATAGATAGCAATGAAACCTTGATCTGGCAAGGCTCACAGCAAAACTTTTCTTAAAGTCAGTGGAGCCCAAATGTCACTGTTGCAAGCACTGTAAGTTTTGGTCCAATGAAGCCAATCTTACAGTTAGCTGCCACCAAAAATTTATGTTTCCAGTGCCCCTGCTCTTTTCTTGCTTTAACACTGGTGCTCCTCTGAGTCTTCAGGGAGCAAGAGCTGCAGGCAACTCACCGAGCAAATGATCCCAGTTTAGCTGTCTGAACTGGTGGCCCACAATTACAGCAGCTTAGCTCTAGCTTGAAAACATGCTGTCAGTAGTGTAATATTTCTGGTTTGTCTTCCTTATGTTGTCTTCTTTGAAAAAGCTTTTTTTTCCCCCCCACTTAGGAATACTTCAATTTAAAATATAGACTAACTACTGACTCTGTTAGTCAGTCAAAACTTCTGAAATAAAGTACCAAGTTGCCAAAGATTTCTCAGAATATGCACAAAACCAGGAAACTTACTTCACATAGAAAATTAAGAAGCAGAGGTTCAAAGGTAAATGACAAATGTGGAAGTGGGGAGAGGTAGGACAGCTGAACTGGTAAAAGGAGAAAGAATCCTTGTTTGGGGGGAAGGAACACTAAAAGAGGAGCAATGCAACTGAAAACTTTAAAATATACTAACAAAAAGGGTAAGACCACAGGGGTGAAGGCTGCTGAAAACATTAAGAGATGTATTGGTTTACATTTTCCATTTTGTCTAAAATTAAATTTAGTTTTGTGGAAAATATTTTCACAAAAGCTTCTTATAAAACTGTGAAATATTCCTCTCAGCTCTGCAAAACATAGTAACTGCTAAACCCCATTGATTTGGTATGCTCCTTCAATTGGCACTGTGCAACCAACGAACCTACCTCCCTTTAGACTTACAATGACATTTTAAAAGGTTGAGAAAACAACCTTCCACCTCAGCCACAGGGGAAAAAGAAGTTACTTGCAAAACCCGCAGTCCTTGGGAGCTGGCAGGATTTGTAAATGATTTGAAGTTGATCTATGACAAATCATTACACTTGGAAATAAGCACTCTATTCAGTGCAGAGAGAATGGTTAGCTTCTTAGCAAAGCAACCTTTTTAGCTGTGGATGCTGTTCCACTGCAAGACTATTTTTATAACAAGCTAAGTTAGTTTATGTCACTTAAGAGGTATTTTAATGCATTATATCCTGGGTTTGCACACCAAAGAATAGAACAGATACCTTAAAAATTTTTCCTTAAACACAAGTTTACAGCAGAACTTCATACTGGTTTTGAAGCTGGGCTGCATCCACCCTGGTTCTGCAAAGGAAGCGCTGGGGTTTGTTTTTCAGAGGTATTAGTTGTAAAGAGGTGCTGAAATTGCAGTGAGCTCAGAAACCAGTTCACCAGAATCCAACAATGCTGCAGAAAATTGACCACAAACAGGTCTCTACAATGATAGCACACAGAGTGAAAATTAATACGTGTCCCATAAATAATTGCCTTCATGTCTCATTGCAAATGCAGTAGTTAAACATTTCTGTCTTGTGAGCAATTTCCTATTCACAGTTTGTGGGAAACCATAAGTGTAAAGAAAACAGGTTTGGGGTCCTTTTGTCTTTTTCTTTTTTGTTTTGTTTTGTTTTGTTTTTCAGTCTGCTAATTTCAAGTCACAAACACCATGGGAACCTGCAATTCCAGTTTTCTTTTCACAGTGTTAATGAAAACTGGGCACTGAAAATAGGTTTTTTTTTCCATCTAAATTTTAAACCACTTAGAAATACAGTCAAGAATAACAACTTTCTAATCCATTATTACGAAATGTAAAACTGTGCTCAATTGCTATTATTTCATGCAAAGTTTTTCATAAGTGGTAGAAGAGGCTTTTAGAAATCAGTCTCTTCTAAGCTGGTGTTTGAGGCAATCCAAAAAAGCTGGTTGGGTCCTGTTGAAAGGAAGAGCTGTGCATCAGAGAAGTTGTTTTAAGAAGGAATCCTTGCACCACAAGATGACATTCATTTCCTCTCATTGTTATGGCAAGGTTTGAGCATATTTAGTGCCTTTATGATTTTGTCTTGTTCCTAATCAAACCAACCTCAGTTTACTGCTTTAATAAATAGATGGTTTCAGGGTTTGGTTTTGGGGTATTTTTTTGAGACCACTTTTTACTCTTATAAATCAGAGTAATATTTCCTTACATTTAATCTTAACATAGTCCAATAAGATATTTCAGTTCTCATTTACAGTAAGATGTCTAAGATGAAGCTGGTATCTTTTTCATGCTGCTGACACTAACAGTGACTGCAGCTGAGTAGCAGACAAGGTTACCTGCAGACACACCTCTGCTGCTGTGCCAGCAGCCAGGTCCTGCAGACACACCTCTGCTACCATGCCAGGAGCCAGTGGTTCTGCCTGGCCCAGCTACCAAGATGTTGGGAAGAAAACTGCATCCAGTTTTCCCAAAGAGTTGGGAGACAAAGGGCGTGATTTCTGTAAACTTACGATCTTCATTTGCTCTCCGCTGAAATTATCTGCCATCCCTTGCAATAGTTCCTGTCTTGCAGGGGAAAAAAAAATCCAGGTAAATTCCCCTTGGGATTGACTCCAGTCTTAGTCAAACGAAGTTTAAATAGAAGGCAGCTGTTTCAGCAGTGTTATGGATGTGGATTTATTTATTTATATAGGTTTCAGAAAAAATTAAGGCTGGGTTTTTTCCAGTGGCCCTTTCCTCCCTGTCTCAGAATAAGACTCTTGGTTTGGTGTGTACCCCATTAGCTGTTCCTATCTAAAGTGCTCACAGACAAGCCTATACACTTTGCAAAACTTTCCTATTTCCTCCTCCTTCGTTTGTCTGGAGAGGCCCTGGTAGGTTAAAAGCATATTTTAATGTAAATGGAGTAAAAATAGCAAGAAGGCCTTTTCCTTGCTGAACTGCTCCTTTTCCAGAAGTCCAAACAAATGCAACAACAGATGCTTTGAAATGTTATAAGTTTAAATAACATTAATGTGGTGGTTGAATATTTCTCAGACAGATCGGTTAAATGAGATAATTGTGAAAACATTCTTAAAATAAAAGGAAGCCATCAGGTGAGAGGCAGGAATTTAGGTAACATTGAAAAATATACCTTAAGTGTTTCTTTTAGATTGCAATACTAGAATGTTTTCCTCTGAGCAAGCTGTTAAGTGTCATTTAGTAGACATTAATTGTAAAGTTAGCTGACAGTATTTGGCCTAAATGTATGTATCTTAAAGAGAAAGAGCAGCTGTTAATCCATCAGGTATTGACAGTGTATTCAGTGGCTTCTATTATTTCCCAGACAGAAATTAATTTCCTGAAATCACATACAGTAAGATAAGACTTTGTCTCATTTTCATTCACTATGGAAATACTCAGTCTTTGTTCTGCACACAATGCATTTTCTCTTGTAAAACAGTAAATGACATCCTAGGTGTAAAAGAATTTCCATTTTCTACAATAGCTACAATGAACAAACAGGATCTAAACCAGTCACTGACTACTTTGGAACAGGGCACCTTTCTTAGTAGGGTAGCATCTACCCTGAAATGACAAAAAAATCTTAAAACCTTCTGAAGTGAAACTTCAAGATCTCTTCTGTAGCCATAGAAAATACCAATTGCACCAACTCATAACAACTACAAACATTCAGAAGGATAGAAAAAAAGTTAAAATACTATTTGAGATGGGGTTTTTTTTAATCTTACGGTTTTGCCTCTGTTCTTTCAGCTAAACAAAGTGTCAGCTTCTTTAAACCTATTTGAAATAACTTCCAGGAAGTGGTGTTTCAGCAGTAAGAACACAAATCACCAATAAATAAATGATGAGGAGTACCAAGGTGGAGAAGGAACTTATTCCTTTTGGGGGTTGTGGGTTTTTTGCTGTCTTTTATTATTAACAGGCCAATTGTAGATGCCTGTAGCTGGTGGCTGCTTTCAATTCTGGTTGTCCAAACATGTTGCAATTTTTTGACCAGCGTTGATAGTCTGGCTGGCATTACCTTTAATGTAGCATCCTTAAAATCATCATCTTCCTATCGTGCCTTTAGAGTGCAAAAAAAAGTGACTGTGGGGCTTTGTGTGCTTTTGTGGACTTTGAGCAAGACACTTCTCTAACACACTTCAGTAAAATGCTACCTGTAGGCAAGGCCTGATAAAGTTAACATTATGAATACGTTGTAAAACCAGTGTTTAATAATACTTTGAGTTACCGCCTGTATTTTACCGATTGGATTTTTAGCCATGCAGAATGATTTAAAATGCAGTTTCTCTAAGCCAGCCTGGCTCTCCTGAGCTCAGCCAAGGCTGGTAGTGCTGAGGATACACAGCTGCTCAGAAGTTTGGAAATGCTGGTACAATCAGAGGAATACGGCATAAACCCAGATCACTTCATTTTTGTCCATGACACTTGTTAAGTTAGAGAGGATCCATCTCAGCTATCGCCACTTAAAGTGATGCTGTACAAAGGTCTGCCTCCCCTCCTGCTGCAAAATTCAGTGAAGAAAGGTGATCATGGAAAGCATAAAAGCATTTTATGTGAGCATTGAAATTCCTCCTGGAATTAGGGTTTCATTCCTCATGGCTGTTCAAGGGGACAGAATGTGCCAGACAACACAATAGTTCCTATCAAGATCTTACAGTGTGAAGACATAGGTCAGTTCTATTCATATCACAACTGAAAAGGCCAGCGTCTGGCCTCAGAGGTGGGTTCTTAGGAGGCTGAGTCCTTGCTCTGTGCAGTTTGAGAGGTTTTCTTGGGGCATAAAGCAATCCTTGAAGGAACATCTGATAATGGCATCAATGATGAAAAGAGGGAATGGGAGAAGTTGAATGAAAAAGTGCTCTAAACTGTAGCCATATTCCAGGAGGACTCTGAATTGGAAAAGAGAAGGTAGGGTTGGATAGCTCTCTAAGAGTACTAGAGTAAATGTAATTAATTTTAAAAAAGAGAAGAAAATACTAGAAGCAAAGGAGAAACTGAGAAGCTTGCTGAGGGCAGTGCACAGGAGAGCTGATACCTTATTTGTAGTGAATTTCTTGACTGCTACCAGCCATTTTCTTTTTTTCCATCCATTCTGTCTTATCATTACTGCCTTCTCAATAAATAGTATAGTGTCACTTTTTGTTCCTTGCACAAGGAGAGGAAGAGGAAGAGAGAGAGGGAAATCCTTTCCTCTGAGTTGTTCATGTCCCTGCATTTAAACTGTGGCATGCCTGTGATTTCAGATTATTTAGGCATTATTTGCTTAATAACACATTGGGACAAATTATACTTTTGAAGGCTAGAACGAGGTGCTCCTTGCTGTCCTTTTCCTAGTTTAAGAGCCTGAAAAAGGAATGGGCTGCAACCGTAACTGGTTTTGGACTGGTAGAGGGGGGTACATCGCTAGGCTGTCCTGGCCCAGTGGGTGCAGCCAGAAGAACGCATGACTGTAGCAGCAGACAGGAGTGACTCCTCCACGTGCAAACCCAGTGATAACCTCTCCCTTCTTTCATTATCTACCCACAGCAAACCCTACCAGGGCAGGAGGAGGAAGGGAGTACCCCGGCTCGTCCGAGGTGATCCGTGAATCCAGCAGCACGACGGGCATGGTGGTTGGGATCGTGGCGGCGGCGGCGCTGTGCATCCTCATCCTCCTGTATGCCATGTACAAGTACAGGAATCGAGACGAAGGATCCTACCACGTAGATGAGAGTCGAAACTACATCAGTAACTCAGCACAATCCAATGGGGCTGTGATCAAGGAGAAGCAGCCCAACAGCGCTAAAAGTTCCAACAAAAACAAGAAAAATAAGGATAAGGAGTACTATGTCTGATCTCAACATCTAAAAGAACGCTTGTATAGAAATAGTCTTCATTTTATCTGAGACATAATACAAACTTATTTACTTTACTTTTTATGAAGCACATTCAAAAACAAACAAACAGAAAAGACAGGGAATGCAATCAGAAAGGAAAGACTGTTTTTAAAAACAAGCATTTCATGCTCTTGTTTTTCAGAAACAGGAGCTGATAAATTCCCTAACATCCACAGTGTTTTCATTTACTCTGCCTGTCTTTATGTTGCTGGAACGTTTCTGAAAGACAATGATGACACCACGCATTCATAAAGCAAGGAGTATTACTACAACATCAAGGCACAATATGAAAAAAAAATACAAATTAAAAAAAACAAAACAGGAAAAAAAAAAGAAAAAAGAAGCTACCTATGATTCTGGATTTAGCCAAAGTGCTAGCGCTTTCTTGAGAAGTAAGTTAGTCTTATTGTCAGAGAAGACTGTCATTATATATGGTGACTCAACAAGCAAACATAAAGAGTTTGCCGTCTGGTGCAGTGAAGCAGTGATTGGAAACTTGCATTTTGAAACAAAGTGCTGGCTTTTCTGAAGACTTACGTAGAAATACTTTCAAAAAGCCCCTTTCTGGTTGTGAGGAAAATAGTACGGAGGCCTTATTTTCAAAAACAAAAACAAAAATCTGGAATATAAGGCACATTTCCACAAAAAAAAAAAAAAAAAAAAAANGACACTGAGCTCAGCCTTGCCCACACCCCAAAAAAGAAAAGAAAAAAAAAAAGAAAAACAAGAGGGCATAGATGCAATCATTGGGAAATTTTCATGCACGCTTAATATGTTATTACATATGTTTATATAAAAACACATCTATATGTGCTTTCTGGACTGTGATAAGTGATGTTTTATAGCCTGTTGTATAGAAAATGCAAACTATATCTGCTCTTCAGCCATTTTTGGTAAACTCAATGTTATAAGTGTTGCTAGGTATAGAGAGTTTTATGACATCTGGAGCAACAGACATACTTCAGTTTTTTTGCAGCCATTATAAATTGTCCCAGACTTTTTCCCCTTTTTTTTTTCTTTTTAATTTACAGTGTAGTGGTTATACTAAGGGGGATGTGTATGAATGTATATAAGAGTCAGCTAATTTTTTTCTTACCTGTACAGCTCTATTATGTTGCAATTAAGTTTCAGTAGTTTGTATGAAAGAAGTGGACTAGAAAGCAAAAATATATCTCTACTGTAATTTGTCTTCTCCCTCCTATCCCCATCTCTTGCTCCTGATATGCATCAATGAAGTTGATCAGAATGGCCAATTTTCCTAGAAATACACATTCATTAATTAGCTAAATATTTAGTGAATTAAACTAGCCTTTGGCTTCCAGTCAAAGCTTCACTATTGGAGAGCATGGTTTGCCTTACAGAAACCTTGTTCTTAGAAATTACGAGAATGATGAGTTTCTTGAGAATCTTAGGAAGTATCATATAGTGTTTATCTGGCATTCAGTTATATGAACAACAGCCACTACAGCACTGGGTAGTAAAAGATCTAAAAATACCCATTGTGGTTATCCAGGCTGATTCTATTGCAGAATTTATCCCTTTCTCCAAAAAGGAAATACTCTTGAGGTGCACGATAGTATTTTTCAATGGTGGGCATTTTGACATATGAAAAAGTATTTTTAGCTAAGTTGATTGTGTAGTATTGCAAGACATCATAACCAGACAGATATAAGTTCATTATGTTTTCAAGTGACACAGCTCATCTTGCATATATACAACATTAGTGCATCTTAGTTAAACACATGAAATGTAATGCTGTAATTTACATGTTAAGTTTGGAGTTTTTTTCTAGTACTATTTCATTAGTTTCACAGCAATAAATCATAGCATAACATTTTATTTACACAGAAGTTCAAAGGGAATACATTAGACAGAAAGAGGGTAGTTCAATAGAAATCAACCAAATAATCAGAAGGCCTCCTGGGAGGGATATAGATATTCACACTTTACAGACAGGAAGGAGGATTTAAAATTAGCTTTAAACAGCAGACACAAAACATTTTGTTGTGTATTACTCACTGTAGCTGATGAAAAAAAGTTGGGAACTGGTACAGCTATCTATCTGGGAGTTAGAGCACTTTAAAAATACATGTAGCTGACATGAAAACACCTCTCCTGAAGTTTGCCAACCACATCAAGGTGTGTCATGTTGCATTTGTGAAACGGCTTTTTATTTTCATTAGCATTTACACAAAAATGGAAAAAAAACCAAAAAAAACCCCGAACCACAAAATCCATCTGATGTCCATTTTTTAGACTGTTGTTCACCTGTGGCACTCATAATTTCTCCCACCTTTAGAAGACAGCTGTACTCAGGGAATGACAGGGGCGAGTGTTACTGGAGGTCATTGCTGGAGGCAAGAGGCTTCATCTGGAGGGGGGAAGGAAGTGGAAAGCCAGGTGGTGGTCAGATTTCAGTGCTTGAAGATACAGAGAAGAACAAGAATAATCTGTTGACAGGAGACTGGACATGACAGAATATGATTTGGGCGAGATGAAATGGTCTTTTCTTCTTGGTATTGATTGCATTAATGAAATAGTGTTGTCAGGCCAGCTTCCAGGCAGGCATTTTGGTAGATCAATCTTTAACTAAATCCATACATCAAGAAAAAAAAAACAAAAAGATCTGCTACTATTAAAATAAGCAAACACTATTTTAACACTGTTTCTGAAGGTTCTCCTTTTTCCTCTTTAATTTCATAATTTAACAAAAAAACCAATTATGGATGTATCAGAAATGCCAGCAAGTGGATTTAAAATTCCTTTTTGTTTAAAAACAGCAACAACAACAAACAAACAGACATAAACCAACTACCTAACATAAAATTGGATCCTTTCTCTATAATAACCTAATTTGTTTGATTGAGATGGCTTCATTTCTATGACTGTATTGTGTTGCCTTTTTTAACAAAACACTAAATAACGTGTGAAACTTTCAACCCTAAGACATCAAAGAGAGGCCCAATGCCCCTAACCTTATAGTGCTTTCTGTGATAGATATTTACAATTTTTTTATTTGTTGCAAGGCCAATTTATTCATTATTGGAAATGCTAAGCAAGTGGAATTTACTGTTTTGTTAATAAAAATGTTTCTTAATACAAATGCTGGCTTGTTTCTTCTCTTGCTCTTAGACTGTGAGTACCTGTTCATCTTGAGGCTGTGAAAAAAACTCGTAAATTGGTATGAAATTGCAGACATTTGTGTCAGGAAAAAGTGACCTCGGACCTCTTTGTGCACTTCAGTGAAAACCTTCTACAAGCCTTGCATTCGACTGACCCAGTTAGAAAAGTGTGAATGACATCAATGAATTGGTTTTGCACAGACTTGCTTAATTTGAAATTTTCTAGTATTTTTTTTAATCAAAAAAAATAAAACTTGATGTTCCCTTCCCCGTCTGTATGAAAAAAGAACTCCCTTTTTTGCCACTTTTTGATTTCTGTAGTGGAAATCAGGTGGAGGAGGGTAAGGTAATGGGATGAAAAGTTAAAACTGAAAATGTTTCCTCTTGTCTAGAAGATGATTTAAAACTTAGTGGGAAAATTAATGTATTTCAGGTCCTTAAAAACATTCCTAAATAATAATTACAAAATTTCAACCGGAGCTAATCCATTACATAAGTGCTTTCCTACTTAGCATGGCATTTAAATTCATGGGCAACTTCAAGCAAACATCTAATCCTATTGATTTAAGCAAGTGTCTAAACTTGCCTAAATGTACTGCTGAATGGGGATGCAGTTAAGCTTTTGGATCCAAGCTCCAAATAGAATTTAACTTTGTATCTTCTTAAATCACATCAGTAGCTTTTTGACTTTAATGAGATTTATTCATCTGCTTAATTACGTATAGACTGAAGTATTTTAGATAATTTCAGCTCAGGAATATCTGGAGAAAAACAATCCCTATCTTCCTTTGGTATAAAACACTTTGAAAGTTCTAAACTGCTTTATATTGAGATTAGGTCTTGTGAGTGTGCTTAAGTAAATATTGAATATTCCATTTAGGAAAATGCTTTATGCACATTTGAAAGAGCTATAACAATAGTGATTTTTGTTCTACTATTACTACTACAAAGAAAACCCTCAACCAAAACCACCAACAGCTCACATTTAATTATAAACTTCTTAATTCTGCACTGCATTTCTTCCTTTTTTTTTTTTCCACATGTATACCATGCTCTTCCTTTTACCAAAATCCTAATGGCCTCTCCGTACCTGCATCATTCATCATTATCTGGCCCCTGTAAGTGGTGGCCTCCATCACCAATAATCACTGTGGTCAAGTAGCTAAAAAGCCTTCACAAGATGATGAAAAAACAGGAAAAATTAAACAATGCCCCCAAATGTGACTTAGAATGAGGGAAATAAAGCACACATAGGCTGTAAGTGACAATTCTGTTTGTTAATTCCTCCTATGTGACTTCTTTATAGTTCAATGAAACAGTTTTAATTGGGGTTCTGGCTCTAATTTTCATATTGATAATAGAAATTTGCTTCTAAATTCAGTACAGGCCTGTTTAGAGGTGCTTGGAAACATTGTGCTGGGTCAGGCACTCTTGTCAGTACAATTTTATTTGAAATGCAAACTATTTTCTTTTTTTTAAAGCCCCCACTTTTTTAAAGTCCATAAGTATGTCACTGTTAAAATGTTTCTGGCCCTCACGGGAGTGGGGAGAAAGAGAAATCCACACTGCATTTAATTCAATTTATAAATTGATAAATGCTTGGGAATGATAAAACTGCTTGCCTGTCAGCCTTTGATTTGTCTGGATGGACTGAAACTGATTTGGCTGGTCACTGCTCTTCACGAAGCTGGAAGCATCCCCCACACGTTAAGCTTTGATCTAGAAATTCCAGGAAAGATACAGATGCGCTCAGTTTTGTGAGATGCAGGGCCAGGACTCAACCAGTCCTTTACCCACTTACTTTGGAGCCTTCTTCCTCCTGAAGGTCTTTGACCTTTCAGCCACCAACTCTGACTTCTGGAAAAGAAAGTCTGGCCCCTTTCTTTTTCTTTCACAGTCAGTCACTACTATACAAATATCTTCATTTCACAGTCATAGAATATCCTGAGTTGGAAGGGGCCCATCAGGATCACTGAGTCCAGCTCCTGGCCTTGCACAGAACACCCCAAGGGACACACCATGTGCCTGAGAGCGTTGTCCAAATGCTTCCTGAACTGGCTCAGGCTTGGTGCTGTGACCACTGCCCTGGGGAGCCTGTTCCAGTGCCCAGCCACCCTCTGGGTAAAAAACCTAAACCTCCCCTGACTCAGCTTCAGGCCACTCCCTCAGGTCCTGTCACTGGTTGCCACAGAGAAGAGATCGGTGTCTGCCCCTCTGTTTCCCCTCACAAGGAAGCTTTAGACCACTATGTTCAGAACAAACAGATTTCCATATGACATTGCTCCTCCAGTCGGTCTTGATTGTGGTAGACATTGAGGGTTTTTAAAAAAAAAAAAGGTGACATAAGGAGTAGAGTTATTTCAAAGAGTACAGGATTTTCAGTGAGTAAATTGCCTTTAAGGACAGTAATTTCATGCTGGCATACACTCGAGAGATTTAGAAAACCAGGTCAGTAATCCTCAAAACCATCCTTTTGGTAAACAATAAAGGCATGAGCTCGTTTGTCAGCAAGCAGGGACCAACAGCAAGGCTATCAAAATGTGAATGTGTCAGTCTGGTTGCAGCAAATAACACAGGGAAATGGAATTTGGGCAGCTAAAAATAACTGTTGACACACTGGCTGGACTCTTATGAGTGAGTCCAACTACAAGCCAGTAAGCATTTATTGGATGATAAACAGCAAAATACTTCTATTATAGTCACAGTTTGGGATGCAGCTGACAGAACACAGGCACGGGCTGTGGGGCTGCATTGGCTTTTCCAGGACCAGGGGCCAGATTGCTGTAAGGGTGTCCTCCAAGCTGGGAGACTGGGCAGGCTTCACACAAACACCTGCTGCACGACAGATGATCCGCTGTTTCCAGGAGACCTCCCTTTTCCCTTTGAAACTGAAATACATTTTCTAGGAATAATACAGCAGCTTGCATTGTGGGACACGCTGAGTGGCTCCCAAAACATGTCCCACCACAGCCAGCACCATCTTAAAGAGAAACTGGGGCTGCAGGTCCAGGTGAGAAACCTCCACCCTGTTCAGGATTGCCTTTGTCTCAGGACCCCCCCGAGATGGGCAGGTGTGAGGAGGGCAGATATGAGAGCTGCAGACCCTGGTCTGATGTGGCTGCAGAAAGGGGGGAGAAGTCAGCTGGGAGGGTCTCACAGCCAGGACTGCTTGGGGAACTTGCCCCAGGGCTCCTGGCTTGGCAAAGATGGAGAAGGCACAGGTTTTCCTTAGTTGCCAGATGCCTCAAAGGGAAAAAAAAGGGTTTCTCAAAAAGATGGTGGCATAGAGAGTTCAGGAATTTCATTAGGAGTTACGTCACTGTTCCTTTAGCACTTTTCCTGCCTGTGCTTCACACCAGAAAGTAGAAGCTCAGGCCTCCTGTGGATGGGGAAGGAGGCCAGGCAGAGAAAACCTCCCACAGGCATTAAACTCAACCCATAGCAATATGGGGATCCCTGACTTTCTAGGATACGAGATCTCGAACATTTGGACCAGAAAATTGACTCAGGATGAGATGCAGCAACATGCTTTATTAAACCATAGGGGGAGAGACAAGTTTCAGCCCAAGATGTAAAAATCTTAAAGAAGAAAATTATAATGCAAACAGACACCCCTGGGAAATCCTACCCCATCTGCCACTGTCTTCTAATCAGACTTTCAGGTGGTTTAATTCCTCACTGATTGCACCTGGAGAGGGAGCAGGTTTGTTGCATCATCCCACCTGGCAGAAGGGTTGTCCTGCTAGTGAGCACAGAGCTCGCTGTAATTACCAGACCCTTCACTCCACGTGTGAGCTAATTGTACAGAGGTTTTCCTTTAGATTCAGGATTTCTGGCAGCCAATACAAAGATGGATATTTACGGATTTATATTTGATTTATGGACAGGTCCAGAAAGCAGGAAGCATACATAATCCAGTGAGAGAAATGAAGAAAAAAGAACAAAAACCCAAGCAAGGTTTGTCTCATGCTTACCAGCAAATCTCCATATAACAAGCAGAGGAATTTCAGGTAATTAATTTAAGTCTTGGTGTGTTGCTTTCTTGGGAAAGGCAAGTTTATGCTCAGTTTTCCTGAAGGCTAAATTTGTTTGGGAGCTCATTTATACCTGTCTTCAGGCTCTTTTTAGGGAATTCTTTCAAAATGTTGATAGCACAAGTATAACAGTCATCACCTATAGCAGTTTCTCATCTATTTTAAGAGCTTTGTCTAAGTATGGGTTGTTGGATTTGACTCACAGGTTAGAGTACATCTACACTGGCAAGTATAGCCCAGTAAGAACACATTTATAGGTCGTGGCAGCTGATGCTCTGGACCTGATCTTCATGTTATATTTCAGGATTTCCTCTGAACCAGTTATAGTCTGGTCACACAGACTGAGTGCCAATTAGTGGTTAGGTTTGTTCATGCAGTTAATTTTATTTAATCTGCAAAGTGTCCAGTCCTTCATGCAGAGTGCTCGGTGAAGTTAATTGTAGGGAGTGGGAACAGCTGGAGTTGCTTCAGAACTGTACTCCTGATCTTAAATAAAACTTTGGTGTTGAAACAGCCTTTGGGCATTGCTTTATTCCAGTGTGCTTGTAACAACACACTGTAAGAAAAGTAGGGTGTTTTTAGTACCCAGCACCAAATGAAAATTGCTGTTAGACATAAAGGCCTCCCTGATATTTCTACAGGACTCAGTGTCTATAATTCTGGCTCTCATCTTCCTCTTTAACCACCACAGTGCTGCATAGCATCTCCTTAACCCTTTTCTTCAAACCTAAAGAAATAACGGTTTAAAAGAATTCTTTCCTTTGAATAGGTTGGGATAAATATGGAAATATGTTTAGGTAGGCACTGTCTGAGGGAGCCGTGTCACCAAAATCGAGATCACCAATCATGCAGCTGTAACTTGTAGAAGTATTGTGTAAGCAAACCTTGAGCTGCTGGAGTAAGGGAACTGGGAAAAATGGCTGGGGTGGGACTGGGTTTGGCCACTGCTCAGAGGCAGAACCACGCTGAACAAATCCAGTCTTTTGGAAACTCTACATCCAGATTTTGCAAGACAGATCGGCTTTTAAGCAAAGTTTTGACAGTCTTCTCTGACACAGTTCTCACCAAAATAAATTCATTCCTGTATGGGAATTAGTCTCAATACGTTTTCCAATGTAGTCAGTATTAAAAATATCATAGGAAACCACAAGAGACTGGGCTACATTTTGAGATCTTTTCTTGTCTCTTCTACAGATAGGAAAGCTGCCATTTCCATTAAGATTGAGACTTCATTGCTGCTTTTAACTACAGAGTGATTACACTTCCCCCTGGCACACTGCATATTATTTTGAACATTTTATTCGAGTATTCTGAATAGTCATCATTAATTCTTTCAGATTTCTAAGTGTTAGGCATCAAAGACTGACGAAAAAGACTGATGCTAAAAGATTTTTAAATCTTAGTTGTTGCAAATGACCACATTTGTGTTTAAGTAGCTGCTTATAAGTTTTGCCTAAGTTCTAAAAAGCATCTTGGGAAGTCTATTTTTATTATTACATTTTGCCAAAAGTTGATTGCTAGTTATAGAAAGAAACATTCTCTGCTAATATAAGTTTGCTCAGAAACAGTTCAGTTTGAGAACAGTTCAATCAGCAACAGAAACATGAATTTAAAGTTTTTAGACGTATTAAGTGAGCTTTTGCCATCATCTAAGCTAATTTAGAATTTTAGAGAATTCAAAAATAAACTTGAATTGTTGTCCATCTAATTCTTGATGGCAGTTACCAGATATCCTGGGTGAAGGTTTCAGTGCTTTGTGAGGAAAAGTGTGGCAATAGTCTGAGGCCTTTCTGGGGGGCTGCTTTGCCAGACCTCTCTGTGAGCACATCTTTGCATCTTATGCTGCTCTGTTCCCCACTGGAAACTTCCAGTGATTACTCATCCCTGGGAACCATTGCACAGACATTGCTGCACATCAGCAAAGTCCCTGGCTCAAAAGCAGAACTTGGCACTAATACACACTCTGAGGCAAAATTCCCGTTCATTTCAGTGGGAGGAGGGATTTCTTCTTTTTCTTCTTTCTGGGTGTCCATAGCACCTAAAATAAACCAGTATATTAGAAAATGCTACAGAGAGCAGATTGAGAGGGAGGATACATCCTCAAAAACTCTGCCATGCTGTGTATGGTCTGTTATGACTGCTAGGCAGGGAGCTAAGACAGCCTAGGACTGGGGGTGGCCCTGAGCTCCGTGCAGGTTGGATGGCCCAGCTTGTCTCACAGCTGTGGTGTCTGAAATAGGGAGAAAGGCTCAACTCCTCTGGGAGCAATTTCATTCCTCTGGGGCGTGTTCAATCTCCACTGCAGGGTGATCCCAGGGCTCCACTTGGCTCTGATTCATCAAGCCTCATCTTCTTTCAGATGGGTATTGAACACTGTCAGCTGGAGCTCCTTCACTGAACAACCACATTTCCTTAGTACTCCCACTGTCATCCACCAGGAATTCCTGGAATCAGAGGACTGCTTATGTCACTGCATATGCTTTTCCCTTATGTTTGGTTTTCATGGGGTTTTTTGCTTTGAATTTTTTCTAATGCTGGGAAAGAACAATCAAATGATAATCAATTTTGGGTTAAGTCATAGTCATCTTTCAGTCTCTTATATGATGAAAACAGGTTTCAAATAACTGAGCCTTAGGATGGCAAATCATTCTAATTGGAGTTTAAAAATAAACTGGGAAAATTTACACAAAAGGCCCATTAAAAAAAAAACAAAGCTAACAAGAAACCCATTAATATTGTCCAGTCATTTTTTCTGTTGCTACAGGGGTGTCCATTTCAAGCACTCCAAGTACATGACTGCAAAGCCCAAGGCTTTCATTAAAATAATAGTATTTGCAACATATGAAATGTTATTTTAAGGGAAAGAGAGTCACCTCCTCTAAGCTTTTTGTCGTAGTGAAAATTCAATAATTGTCTAGATTATGTTTCACCAGCATATTGCCATTATTGAGTATGTTTAGAGAGCATTCATTTTGCCAATAAATAAATATGCCCATGTAAGGATAAATGTGGAAAGGAATTAAAATTTCGAAAGCATGTACTGCTCAGTGTGATCTTGCTGCCTATACTAGAATGTGTGTGTACAAGCACAGACACAACTTGTGCACGCAGGTGTAATTGTAGCCATGCTGGTGTGTTCAGTGGGACAAAGGAAGGAGAAAGCCACGCTGTAGTAAATACTTAAGTAGGTACTTAACATTTATGTTTGAATTTGCGCTGTTCGGGAATGGGTATCTTCTTGATTATCCAGTTTTCCAGTGTATGCTGTAGGAACTGAAAGCAGGAATGGAAGGAAGATGTTCTTGGTTAACTAGGCTCCTGCTACAAGCAAAGGCTTTTGTCCACCGCTGGGCCAGCACCAAACATCAGAGCCATTGCAGAGGTAGAGAGTTACTGTGTCAGGGTGGGCCCAGAGTATGCATTCAGGTTAGCCTGCAGGTATAACAGCCAATGCAGCTTTAGAGAAGTTGGATGCTTGATTCCACAGGCATTTTATGTCAGCATAACTCTGTAGACTTCATTACAATTTCTTGGCTGTACCAGCACGAAACTGAGCCCAGCAGTATATGTCCGTGTCACTGGGATTTAAAGTTGAGACCTTTCTTCAACCTCACACAGTGGAGAAAGTCCTGCTTTCTCTTTTTTTTTTTTTTTATTTCAGAGGGAACATTAAAGTTCCATTGTTACAGGACTGCAACACAAAGAATGATAGATGTAATCAAAGGGTCTTTTATCTTCCTTTTTTTTTTCCTTATTAGAAAAGTCAGCAGTTCTGCAGCACTGATTCCTGAAGGTGTATAGCACTACTGTGTTACTACAGCAACAGACAGCACTGACAGGACCAAGTTATAGATGAACTGGGTCCTTTTGCAAGACCAGATCACAACTAAAATGGTGGCAATAAATCTGCTGCATGTAAAGTTGGTGGGATTAAAAGGTTAACAGGATAAATACAGTGTAGGAAAGCACCTTATTTTACAAAGAATCTTCTGCAGTGCTTTACAACCCCTCAAGTCAGAATAGGTGGGAGAAACTAAATCAGTCCTTCTAGTTTTGTTTTGCGCTGTTCTGCAAAGGCTGGTCCCATCTCTTGTTTAGGGACTGAGGCAGATCTCTCAGCAGGTAACTTTTCTCACAGTAGAAGAAAGGGGCAGGTCAACGGGAAGGACAGGAATTGCCAAATAAAAGAGATAATGTAAACTGCCTCATCTTGGATCAGCTTCCTGCCAAATCAGACTTGCTCTGCTTTTTTCTCTGCCTCCTTTGGGGATATGTATGACAGGCATGAGGTACATAGGGGAAAGAGGGCAATCTCAACTTCTGTTTTCCTCCTTGCTCTTCATTCCTCTTCCTCCCTGAAAGACGCAGGATCTCTACTCTTGCTAAAGCACCTTCACAGTAAAGGGTTTGTTTCAAACCCTGAGCCCATACAGACACCTGAATGCTGTCCAGCTCTCAAAAGCACTCAGTGACGTGGGCTATTACGATCTGAGTTCTTTAGGAAGGCTGACTGTAAGTTCTATTTACTAGTACCCAGTCCCTGCTAGTGTTTATGATGCAGAAATACTTTTCAAAAATTGTGCCAGCACATTTACTAGCAGAGAAGCTGCTTAGACTGGGCAAAACGTGCTTGTAGCAAGAGAGGTAAGGAAGAAATGAGGGATAAAATAATGAGCACAAAGCATTATGCCAGTGTAACTGTATCTAATTTAGCTCCAATTGCTGATAATGGGGCTTCTTCTTCTTCTTCTCTTCTGTCTTCTTCTGTACACGGTGAGAAAGGAGCATATCCTAGAACAATACTGCTCTCAGTGACAGTTTCATGTTGACTCTGCCTCATCAAAAGCAAAGCCAGCAGAGTGGCTATGAAGAGCTAAATTACTGAAGAACAATGCCAGCCTGTGTTGAAGTAGAGCTATAGGATTGAATTGCAGAAGCTCTTTAAAGCTATTATGTATTAAATGAGCCACGGTGTCTACACGTGTGTGTGCTTGGAGATTGCCTCAAGACCTCTATGACTTAGTTTAAGCAAAAATGAATGAGGTTGAGGCTCATGCATTTTGCCTTGACTTTGAGGGGGAAAAAAACCCAACCTGTGATGGAGAATGGTGTCAGCTGAGGAGATTGGTGGTAACTTGTTGAGCCATTCTGACTCATCTGTGTTAAATCTCCTGCCTGTGCCCTTAGCTGCAGCTACCTGGACTTTCAGGCAGATGGAAAAATAAATGCAGAGACTGAGGAAAAAAAAATGCAGAGACTGAGGAAAAAAAAAAAAAAAGAAAAAAACCAGCTCTCCAAATGCACTGGGCTACTCAAAAACATGCCTGGAAAAAATGCTCAATTAAGAGAGATACCTAAATAATTCACCAACTTTTTAAAGTTTTACACTCTCTGTCATTGATTTCTGACTCTGGCATATTCATCATCACATGGCGTGTTACTGAATTACTGACTCTCGCCAAACTGAAACAAATTGGTCAATTCTTTATGTTCTTGAGAACAACAGAAAAAGAGAAAGAGGCTGATCTCTCCATTATCCCAGTTCAACCCTGTTTTTCTTGTTCTTTCAAACTGTTGCATGTTATTAAAATGAATAATCAGGTGTTGAATACCTCCGGCTTTCATTTAGGTGTCAAAGGACTGACCAAGTCAAACCTTTCCATAATTTAAGGTCCTTAAAAACATGGAAATAAGCACAGTGATTCTTGGAAAGTAGAATAGGATTCACTTCACAGAAATTCACTGTAGATTTAACTATCTCCATGATAAAAGTCCAATCTAGATAATTCTATAGTTATCTGATAAAAATAAACCCTTTCAGAGGGTAATATATAAATCATTTTAGAGGTTTGTTTGAAAAAAAAACATAAATTCTGCTCTCCACCGCCTCTTGAGAGTCTAGACAGCTCACATTACAGGGTTTTTTGCTTTCTTTGAATTAAAAAGGCCTACTTAAATTGTGCCGAGACTTTGCATATATTCATCATTTTCCATTTGGAAAGTCTTCCATTATTAATACATAACCCAAGCTCAAGCAGAAAAATACTTTGCCTTCTATTTTATCTGAGGCACAGAGGCTTCTTTCTTGAAGATACATTCATCAAAGGGGCACTTCCTTAATAAAATGCTAGTCCTGTGAATATCCCCAGCTCCCTTGTCACCCTGTGCGACCTGAGTGTGCTTCACTGGAGGACACTGCCCGATTTAATGGAGGTCCTGAAGCCTCTCTCTGCATTGGTTCTGGTGGCTCCTCCTCATTCCCAGGTTCTTGGCCCCTTGCTGATCCTCCTGCTCTCCCACTGTCCTTCCTCATTCACAGTCCTTCATCAGAGAGCTCCTGGTTCTGACTGAGGTTGGACATGCTGCTGCCAACACAGAAAGAAACCATTCAATGGCTATTGAGAAAGAGTCCAAGGCCCAGAAAAAGTGTCCACACTTTGTCATTGTGTTCTGGTTGAAAAAAAAAGCCTTTTGCAGAGCTGGTCATCACATGCAAATTTCCTGAGCCTTAATTCCATAAATCTTGCCCAGTTTATGCTCTTGTGTATAGAACAATGGCCAGTCTTCTGGACAGTAGAGAGACAACAAAAAAGCAAGTCTATTTGTCTGTTTCTTGTGCATGGGACCTGCGAAGACACACAGAGACTGTAATACCAAGATTTATTTAAACTGGGAAGTTCATAAGGCCTTGATCAAAACCAGCATAATTTCACTGATTGAGCAGCATCACTGGGATGCACTGAACTGATATTTATCTGATTATGGCAGCATCTGGGTTAAGCATTCTGGTCTTGAAGATTTAGCATGTTAGCGATTGGGAAAAAAAGCAGAGAGCAGACCCAGTAGTATACAGACTTCTGGGTAGCTTTTTGTATTCTCCTTTTTTTCTCCCCTTTTTAAAGCTTCTTGCCTTCTGAGCTTGAAATATTAAAGACTACAAGCTGTTCTTCATAACAGGAAACCCGCAGACACAAAACAATGTGGGTACACTTATGTCAGTTATACCTTGCTCCATTTATTAAACTTCTGTTTTAGGCATATCTGGCTTAAATGTACCTTCAATAAACCTTTCATTATTTAGGGTTTTTTTTCACTTGGGTCTAAGCATGCCTGTATTATAGAGCAACCTTGTGTTTTTCTGTGCTATTAATACCTCATTCATGTCTTCACATTATCTATTACTGTTTATCTCCTAAAGAGGGGAAATGGAACAGATCTAGTGAAACGTACAGTTGCAGGGTAAATAAACATTTATTGTGCTTTTCTTCCTCACACTTTATGGGCTGCTTCAATGTAATTAGTATATAAGCTAATTTTCAAGGTCTTGGTTTAAAAAAAAAAAAATAAAAGCTTGACAGTTGCAAATAGCTCTTTTGAGAGAAAGATGAGAGTTATAATTTTTCTACAACCCCTTCCAATAATAAAATAGACTATGAAGATAAGTGTATCCAGCATTTACTGGTAGCATAAGATGATTAGTAACATCCTTTCAACTTCCAGCCATAAAAAGCCAAATGGAATAAGGGAATTCTCACAGTACTTCCTGGAGGAGAAAGGTCTCCGGTCCCCCATCCTAAATATAGACCACACAGCTCTATCTTTGATTTCACCCTGCTGTAGATGACCAGATCATCTTTCTAAGGCAGCTCCTGCTTGTCTGTCTCACCACCCTTATCCTGACTGGCCATTTCAAGCTCATTTGCCATTTCTGGATCCCCAAAAACCAGAGTCATCTCCTCTGGTGCCCTGACCACCTTGACCTCTCCTGTCCTCATATCCACCCCCTGCATCTGCTCATGTCCCAGTGCCCAGCCAGCACAACCCTGTTGCACTCTGCTCTCCTGAACTTTTGACGTAAAGGAACTGCAGTGAGATCACTGAGTGATAGTGTTCCCCAAAAATGCCTGCCCACAGAGTCCTAGAGATTTGCCTCTTTCCTCACTACTCCAGAGACTGTATCTGATTCAGCTGATGAACAAATGAGCTCACTGAATTTTGAAACCAATTTTAGCTCCTGTTCACTCTGCAGCTTCTCATGTCTTGACTGATGGATTGATTGAGTCATCATTAACAGCCTGAACCTTTGAATGAAACCAGTGGGAGTCTTGCCACTTTTACCAGCAAGAACAGGCTGCTGCACAAGTTTCCCACATGAAAGTACAATTCACTAACACGTAAAAAAAATATCCAAAAGACTGAGATCACAGCTCATAAGTCAGTTTAGTATAGAAATCTTTCACTGAGGCAACCATTTGGGTACAATAAAAAAAAATCTGTGGATGGCCTTTCTGTTTGTTTTATGCCTTGCTTTTAGCTTGTGTGACTTCACCTTTTTGCTCAATAGGGTGTGTGTGGAGAGAGGCAGGGTGCTTTTGGTGTGCCTTGAGAACTCAAGGTGTGACCTCATTCCTCCATCTTTTTCTTCTCTCCTTTCTCATCCTTCTCACCACCTCATGTGGCACCATCTTCCTTGGGACCACGCAGGGTAGGACACCTTCCCAGGGAGCCATCAGCACTCTGATTTCATTGTCAGTGTGGGGGATACCTGCGGACAGAGGCATGGTGTGTGGCAGCAAACACTGGGTCATTTTCAGAATCCTTGAAAATCTAACCTGAACCTGCCAGCTAGCAGATAAAGGAACTACCACCAGGTTACTGAGGCAGGCTAACCAACCTCATATCTGTTTTAACCCCCAAAATCCCAGGCTAGATTTGAACACAAGCAGAGTTTTACAAAGGCCCTTTGGAGTACCCTTGATCTCATCTGTTATACTTCAGTGACCATCGTCATTTCTTGGTCATAATGCCAAAGAAAGATCTAATTAGATTTATATTTATGTGCTTTGTGCAGTATAGAGGGTTATTTTGTGTTTATGCTATTACTGCTTTGGGAGTACAAACAAAACTGATGAGCACATTATTATACCTTTATGAGGGCAAGTTATTCAATGCATGAACGCTGGTGACACTTTGAGTACTGTGCTCACGATGCTTATTCTGATCAGAATGGTTTAAATAATACATGAACTCATGCATATACATATTGCAGCTCATCTCTTTCATTAGGAGCCTTGCTAAATTCTCTCAGCTAGTCCTCCTGAGCACTCACATGTTTTCAGGGTGAAAGTCCTTTTATTTGTCGCAGACAGGTTGCAAAACCTTGCTGAGATATCATTTTAAATTTGTTTCGCTGTGCAACCTAGTTTAACAAGGGCAGCTTGCAGCCTTTGCTTTTCCTTTTCTTCCTGGGGGAAAATAAAAAGGAAAAAAAAAAGAGAGAACTTATGTGAAGTGTTTTAATGTAGGAAGAAAAAACATATGAAAGGAGAAGTGGAAAATTGGATTTGGTAATTAAGATTTTGTGTTGGGACCACAGTGCTCCCGGTTCAGTTCCCTAGAGTTTCTCTATGACCTTGGGCAAGTCATGCTAATCTTCCCCAGTCTCTGTAAAGTGGGGTAACAGTTCCGTCTTTTTTTTTATCCTATGCCTTGTCTGTTTCACTCAGGTACAGATTCATCTTTGAGTGTCTTTATATCCATGGCTCCAAACATATTCAGGAATTTTTATACAAACCAAGTACTGGTAAGGAAAATACTTTCAATTTTATATACTTGCTGCTCCAATTCAGGATTACCATTTTAAACAAATATATTGAAAAATGTATATTTAGAGAGAAAGCTCCTGCTTCTGGGGATTTTGGGTAGAAAAGTAAGATTCTGTGTTGAGAGCAGGATGGTATCTGTGCATTGAATAGAGCTGGCATTGAGGAATGAATCCAGCTCTCATGTCTGCTCCAGGCTCTGTGTACTTTGGAAGTGCTGCAAGAGGATGAGGAGGGATTCTAGAAATGGGCCTGAATGTGTGGCAGCAGAGCAGGACATGGAAGCAGTAAGAGACAGAGAGGAATGCACACTGAGGATCCCCACTGGGAAAAGAAACTACAGTTGATTATGTGTCTTATTTTTGAAGGGCTGCAGGCTTGTGCAGCTCTGTTTTTCAGGGGGGCACCTGCCCTCAGTGTCTGCAATGCTTCCACACTGAACTTGAATTTATGGTTTTGCATTGGAATGGCCGCGAGAATTTCTCTGTCCTTCCTGCCATCCACTGCCTGCTCTTTCTGCTGAGATAAAATGAAGGTGTCTGAAGCAAACCAAACACTGCCCCCTGCCCCAGCCAAATCAAATTACTGTAATTAAATAGAATTTTTAATCATGAATCATACACCAGGACACTGGGGCCTGCTAATGGAGTACTGCTGTTCATCACCTGATGTGAGTGCCCAGCTTCTCCAGTTTGAGGTGGTCCAGGCTCATCACTTCCACAGATGCTGCTCTGATCTCAAAAGTCCTCCAGGGTCTGCAGCTGCACGTGGAGGTCGTTCACAAGAAGGTAAAACAACGCTGGGCTGTTTCTCTGCATTTTGCCATAACAGGGCTGTGCTGCTACTCCTCCTCCAAAGGGAGGACAGCGCACGGCAAAACGGGGGCTGTGTCCATGGAAGTGTCCCTGGTTCATTAGCTCTGACTGCTACATGAGATACCCCCATCCCCACCTGGTCCTGGCACCATCCACCAGGCCAGAGTGACCTCCCTGATGGGCAGCAATCATCAGTCACTCTGTTCTGAAGAGAAGTGGATGGAGCAGTTCCCCTGGGCTGCTCATTAATTTCTAGTGTCTTTTCTGTAGTTGTTTTGTGTTGAAAGCCATGCTTTTGCTCAAGAATTCGCTTCTTTAAAGCTTCAGTGGCATGAGCAAAAATGGGGACTAATCCTGTAACTAAGGAATTTCCAATCTCTTTGCTGTCACTGGTCACCCTGTTGGAAATCGTACAAAATCTGAAGAAAAAGGTTAAAACAGATCTACCTTGAAGCTTCCTTGCCAGGTCCATGAGGTTTTTCATGTCTTAAGAGCATTACTGGCACTGAGACTTTGGTTAGAAAAATTCCTGTACCCAGTCTGTGCTCAGGATCCTGTTACACTGATGTATCTTAGGAATAAAATGCAGTCCTGCAATCCCTTGTATGAAGAGGGTCTGTGAACTGGTGTATGCCTCAGGGGTCTGCTTGATGTCCAAAATGACCCAGTGTCAGGCCACTTGCAGGGTTCAGTAAGTTCAGAAGGGCTCTAGACCAGGAGATGTTCCCTTGGGTGATTATATTTTAAATTTTTTTAAATTGTGTATTGGCATGGTGAGGTTCACATGATTTACCTGCATGTTAAATTGCTCCAAAGAGTTTTCAATAAAGAGTTTCCTATTTCTGGAAACAGTAAAGGAGCTGGAGAGGAAACATGACATTTGCTTGGCATTGTTATGTTTAGCACAGGGAGGCTGCTCTAGCTGTGAGAATTTCAGTGTGGTTTTTGTTCAGGACAACCTGGCAGAGAGAGAGACAAAAATGATCAAAGAAAAAAGTGAGGCAGTTGTTTGTAAGGAGCTTCTCCTTCTCATCCGTGTTGGCTGCGGGTCTGCTTGTGCCACTATTGAAGCTGATAGCAAGGTTTGAATGGCTTGAGTGGCAAAAGACCCTAAACAAGAGTACCTGTCTCATATCATTTTATCTTTGTAACTAATTATAAAGAGTCTGAGGTAGATGATCACCCTGAGCTATTTTCCAGCTACCTTCCTAGCCTCCCTTTCTGTGCAGGTAATGTTCAGGAAGCTTGTAATGTAACAGAGGCTCTGCCATCCAGTCTGTAGTTGCTTCATGTCATCCTCTTCAGGCTTTTTATGTTACAAACATTTCTCTCTAATACCTCAAAGAGAAATACTCTAGTAATTATAGCAGCAATTTCCTTCCTTAGCTTTACTGTTTCTTCTCTCCTGTGCAGATTATTTCATTTAAGCTGATATCCTGAGCAATTATAGTACAACATCATTTGAGACGTAATCACCTCTGGCTAACCTCTTCAGGATCCTTTGGATATAAATGTGTTGATGTCTAAGCATCCCAGTGAAAACATTTCAGTGAGGAAAAAAACAATATGAAACCTAATATTTCCCAGGAAACTTGGTCAGGAACAGAGCAGAACAAGTGCTCCCTGTTAGGGGGAGGGAAGGAATATCAGAAGAAGATATTGCATTGATTTTATGGTCAGAAAGAATAACTGTGATCATCTATTCCCATTGCCTGCAAAACACAGGCCAAGAATTTGGCTGCAGCCAGCACTACTGGCTGTAATGAGCCACATCCAAAAACCCTGTGCAGTCACTGGGAAAAATGCTGTTGGCTTCAGTGAGAGCTTTGGAGGGTGATCAGTGTGAGCAGAAGCCCAGCAGTGCAGCACAGCTGTGGGGAAATCCCGGGAACATACTGAGCAGTGATCATTTGCCACTGAACAGGGAGCATCCGTGACTTCCTGGAGGCAGGACATGCCTCTTCCAGAATTTCTTCCCTGGCTCTGTGGCTGTTCTCACTGGCATGGGAAGGCAACTGAGGGAAAGTGGCCAGGGAAGAACCCCTTTTCCCTGCCTTCCTGCTCTGTCTGGAGCCACTGCCTCTGGGGCTACTCTCAGCAGCAGTTCCTGTCTCTGTTGAACACCTGCACAGAGTAACTTCTCTGTTCCCTGTCGTGGATGATACCACAAAGACAGCTGGAGTCTAGTGTTCTCATCTAATGTTTTGGTAAAAAAAGAGAGCTATTTAATTCTTTGGTTTAGGAATAGCTTAACAAAAAAGTTGAGAAATTTAAAGGTGTTTGTGAGTGTGGGAGTAGGTCATTTGACAAAAAAACCAACAGCAACAAATTGCTCCATCAGGAATGTATTAGATCTATCTGGCTGGTCTTGGGGAAAAATGCAAACAATCTCAAATAAAAAAGTGCTCAGAAGTGCTCCTCTGGGGCTCCTTTGGGGCTTCAAAGCACAGTAATTCAGAAATACTGCATTTTCTGGCAAAATTGCAGTTTCCATTTTAACAGTGGCAAAACTCAGCATAAATGTATGATCAATGTTTCCCACTCCTAAAAAAAAAAAAGGCAGCAGAATCAGATTGTGAAGGTGATGGTACAACAGGATAATTCCCACTGGTGATGTAAAACCTCCCTTTTCCATAGTTATGACTGCTCTGGTGTGCGTGCTCCCAGCGCTACTCTTTGCAGAAGCAGGGAAGTTGAGTGGAAGCCTGCAGGATTTGGTATTTTGCATAAAAATATTCATTTTCAGACCACGGTTTAATTCCTTCCCAGGTGGCTAATAACTAAAAAGTGCTGGTTTGGGTGATATAGAGGCCACTGAGCCCTGCTGCTGTCCCCGATGAACAAACCCATCCAGCCAGGCTGCCAGCTGACCTTTTCAGCTGAGGCAGCAGCTGCTGCAGTGGTCACTGAGAGGCAACAGCTCTCACTTAAAGGATGCTCCCTCACAGGAACATCCTCCCTGCACTGGCCTGGACCTAAATAAGAGCCTCCTCTCTCCCTCCCCCTCCAGTCTTCTCATAGATAAGCAAGGGATATTTTGGAATTCCTTTTCCACA
>VZRQ01004993.1:1305926-1376966 GCA_013397975.1 Machaerirhynchus nigripectus
TGCCTAGAAGGCATCAGTTTATCTTACAGTTTTCAGTATTCCAGGTAGTTCAGTAAAATCTTCCCATAAAAAAATAGGAAAACAAATGTCCTGTAATGTCGTATGAGCCTAATGCGCACATTCCACAATGGAACTTTACTCACACTTTTTAATATTTTTCCCTCTTTTCTTCATGCCAGGATTTGCTTCTATTCTCATTGTGTAATACACAAGGATTGCTACCGAGGTAGAAAGTGTAATAAACTAAAACCAGATCTGCTTAAGGCACCACTGACAATTTTTGCTTTGTCCTATACTGAAAACCAGATGCATAATTATTGAAGGAGTATTGCAAAATTCATCTACTTATTTAAGGCAAGAATATTCAGCAAAGCCTAGTTGGAAAAAATTAACTGCTCTGATGGATTCTTGTGCTTTTATTGTAAGTCCTGCAACATTGGTGTTTCCCTTGTGTTTTCAGCTCCTGGAGTCAGGTGATTTCAAAATTACTTTTCTGAATATATGTGCTTGTGTGTGTGTATATGTTTGCTTTTCCATACTGGTGGAGAAAGCTATGAAAATATGATGTGCTTCCTAAAGTCTCAGAAGTGAGAAGGTAAAAAGGAATTCAAATGTTTTTGGTTTAAACACGATTATTTATTTTAGAAATAGATCCTGATTATTGTGTTAGGCCTTTTTTTTTTTTTTGCCCTGTTAACATTCAGGGTTGGAAATACTCAGGCTGCATGTTGTTTCCAATCACATCTGTCCTATACACAGCAATCTGTCACACTGGCTTTTGATCTAGAGCAATATAACTGAGAGGAAAATTCCCCCTTCAAATGGACTTCATTTTCTCAAATGCTGGCAGCATTTAAAAGTGATCTTCACCATCTCACTTTGCTTTATATTCAGTTCAATTTGAGGTGTTTGTTTTCATCCACCCCTGTATTTTATTTACTGCTCTCTTGAGCAAAGCCATACATATTTCTTTCTCAGCAGAGGAACAAACTGTGCTGGTTTCCAAGGCGGTTTTGGAGAGAAGCAAGCCATGGCTGCTTGCAGCAGTACAGAAGAAGAAACTCAGCTACATCCTTATCTGGAAATGTTTGTGCTTATTAACTTAAGGTGCATCAGTGACCCGCTTAATTGAGAAATTCACAAGGGAGCAAAACCAGGTCCCTGCTTCATTCATGCTGTAGTTTCATCCAATGAACAGCTTGGGAATAAAGCCACTGTTGTCCAACATTGTTGGATGGAAGTCACTATGAATGCAGACAGGCCCTGCTATGAATGGTGTGTTCCCTGGACAGGCGTTGTTATGGGGAAGAAAAAGAACAGCATTTGTAGGAGGGTAGTAACTTGCAGGTAATTGCTTGCTGTCTACAACTTAGTGCAAGTGTGGGGAAAAAACCTTACTTTTGGCCCATGTGGTGTGCTTTGTTTAGTAATTTACCCATCAGCCTTTTGATGTGCACTGCGTGCCTCTAGCAAGGCGTTCTAGCATCCTATTTGCCTCCTTTGTTAATGTAACTGCATATCAGGCTGAATGCTTCCGGAGCCTTTCTGAAATAACCACTAAATCTTTTTCTTGGACAGGCTGCTGTAACATCTCTCTCTTTAGTGTATAATACCCAGTTGGAGTCGTTGCTACAAATCTCATTATTTTATAAGCCTTCACTGGCTGTGTGTGGCATTGCTTTAAGTAGGTGATGTTTCACTAGTCCCTCCCTTATGAGCTTTTTTCCTTCTGCTGGGTGCAGCTTCTCTGTACAGTACATAAACAGAGATTATCACCGTGCCTTTTTCTTTCCTTATCTGACACATACAGCAGAAACAGTGGTGTCTGGAGAACTAAAAATTATCAGAGACACGGGAAAGACTTCCATAAGATGACAGCGAGAGGAGATTAATACTTCTTAATGCAGAGACACGAGGCCATGCTATACCTACACCAAACAATCAGTGCTACAGCGAAGGCAAATGGTGTGCATTTTGCTTCTCTCTGAGTGAGAGCAAAAGGATTTAATACAACTGTCAAATTACAATGGAATATATGTAAAAATGCAAGACCATACCTTCACAAAGAATGAGAGTCAGGGAAATGTGACGCTGTGAGGCAGCAGTGACTCTCTGTCCTGCCCTCTTTTACACCATGTGGAGGACCTGGTTTATTAGATGTGACAGTGCCACGTGCTGCAAGTCCAGTGGAAATGGAGTAAGTGTGGCAACGGGGATGCTGCTGGGTGAGGGACTTTGTCTTCCTGGAAGGTGGCCTGCAGAAAACATTTGGATGGGGATCATGTTGGAGTGTAGCTGCAGGCATGTATATTCCTGCACACCTACACAAATGAGTCCTGCACATCCAAATCTTCATCAGCTTTGAGGAACTTCATGGCACAGCCAAAGCTTCCATACTGAATGATCCAGCGTGCTGTTCCCAAAATGAAACAGGTCCATCCCCAGTGCATAACCATGTTTGGTATCACAGCCCTGGCAGGGCAGATCCCGTGATCTGCACCAAAGTGAGGAGGCTGTTTCCCAGCATCTCCAGCAAGACACCAGCTGTATCCAGAGACCAGGTTTGGGTTAGTGACCTAAAGGGTGGGCAGGCTTTCAAGCACTGCTGACAGGCTCTTTCCAGAGGCAGGGACTTTGGTGTAGGGGTGGATGGAACAGCAGGGACACATTGTTTTGATAGTTTTTCAGAAAACGCTAGAAACAGGCATGAACAAATTGCAGATGCCACTTCAGTATCCCGCTCATAGTGCTACAACAGCCCGGCTCCACTGGAATTTCTTTG
Organism: Machaerirhynchus nigripectus; assembly: GCA_013397975.1. Classification (NCBI taxonomy): domain Eukaryota; kingdom Metazoa; phylum Chordata; class Aves; order Passeriformes; family Dicruridae; genus Machaerirhynchus; species Machaerirhynchus nigripectus. Next base: position 1,308,709 of record VZRQ01004993.1, read on the forward strand.
ATGCATGTCTTCTGTCAGGGCAGAGGCAAATTTCCTGGAGACAGCCATGTTCCTGTTGCTGGAAATCCTTTGATCCCAGAGTTAGCCAGCTTGCCACATTGCTTCCATAGTTCTGCATGGGCGAGTTGAAATTCTTTTTGGAAATCTGGTGGCAAATGGACTTACTTCTGGCTTTGTTTTACGTTGCTGCTTTGTGGTCTGCAATTATATCACAAAAGTCATTAGTGTTGAGAGCTCTGAGATATCCTGTTAGGTTTTTGCACAGTGAAGAATTAAAAATAAGCTTGTCCTTACGTTCTGTTTTCCATCACTTTTCAGGATTTATATGCTACAGCAGGGGGTCCATGGTATGTAGTGTTTGCATTGCATTGAGGACTCTTGAATGTAGAAACCTACAGAGATTTAGCTTTGGACATGAGGGGGAGGAATTAGAATGGCATGCAATCTGCAGGGTTTTCTTTCTCACTATTATCTAAATTAACAGTTTACTGTTTTCTTTGTGTCCCTTTTATTATAGGCTTAAGTGCTTAATCTAAAGCTTAAGGGCCTCACTATGAACAAATTGAGAAAAGTCCGTAAGGAAATACAGCTCTGGTTCCACAAAACAAGCAGGATTTAAAGGACCAAACACCCAGACCTCCCACCATGCAATTTTCTGTCACACGGTGCCACATGTGGCTCCGTGCTCCTGGCATACCTGGGGAACCGGAAGGTGGGAAGCTTGCTGGGGGGAGGTAGCTCTGGTTGGAAAGCCTGGTGGTCTTGGGAGCTGATGGGGAGCTGGCAAAAGTAGCTGCACTAGGCTTAGTTTAGTTTGCACTTAGCCTTTGCCAGTCATACATGCACAGCTTTCCCAGCTTTGTAAATTCCACGTTAAATACAGAGGGATAACCTCACCCCGCTCCAGAGCTGTAAAGGCTGTGCACTCTTAAGTACTCACCTGCAGAGACCCAACAAATGCTGCTTTGCTGCTGAAGGAGAAATATCCCACCTCTTAATTAGGGACTGTGGGCAGAGGACTACAAGGGCCTACAACTCTGAAACATTAACTGCTTAGAAACCTTGCAGGGTTTTTTTCCCTGGCAGACCTCAAGGTACTTCATATCAACAGCTTTTAAGAGTGGGTTTTTTAAATTTTATTTTGTCCTTTTATGTTTCTGGCTCCTTGTCTTGATGAATAAGCATATTGCTTTGTTTATTTCAACATTACAGTCTATTTTCAGTTTTTGTTAAGGTGCATGAAGAGTTCTGAGCTTGGTCAGTCATTAATTATAATTTATTTTAATTACTTCTTGAATCCCTGGGGAAATTAAATACAAACCACGTGCAGCTTAGCTACAGAGCTGGCCTGCGAATACACAGAAACTCAGGGTGATAAAACTTTGGGTTTGTGCTTCCTTCCTCTTTTTAGGCTTCCCCTAGGTGAGCTCAATATATTCATGCACCAAGCACAGACTCGGGGAATTTATTAATGGTGAGATGGGCAGAACATGCTTCTGGATCGTCGTTACATGTGTTGGTGGCACTCGTTTGCCCAACAATACCATGCAGTCACTTAAATAACGTTGGCTGCACCACCTGTTTTGTAATTTTTGAGGTGAGAAATATTTGTAGTGGCAGCATACCTTAATCATCTTCGGGGTCATGAACAACATCAAAAAAATACTTTACCAGACAGTGCCAGACTGTGATTAGAGGAACCTGATAGAGACAAAGTACAATGATAATGTTGATATCTATCAAAGGCAGAGCCTTGAAAGAATTCAGTGGTACGAGGAAAGTCTCACAAATGAGAGGCCACTTCCCTTCCTCTGAAAATGATGCTCTAGAACTGTAAGCACAGGAGGAGGTTTTCATGGCTGTAGGGAGTTATCTCTGATGTAGTAAGACTGCTATCACCACTCCTGCCTGCTCAATGGTGTTTCGTTAGAGAGGCTTTGTTGAAAGAAAGCTTTATCTTGTAAAATGTGTCATTATATCTTAGCTTTTTTTTTTCATGTGTATTTGAGTGTGTTTTTTGTTTGTTTTCAGTTCAAGCTTTAGAAAATAGCTTTGCTTTCTAAAAGGTCACACAGTCCTCCCTCAGAAAGTATTCTCTTCAGATCATATTGTACTTCAGTTTCTCAAATCTATATTGACCTGAAATTTAATGTCATTGAACATTTTAAATTCACTTCATGTAATAAGGAGTTTTTAGTTCTGGGAGAAAATGTCTATAAAATAGTGAAAGAACTTGATATAAAATAATCCTTCTGTCATCAACCTGAGCTTTTCTGTAGCAAGCAAACTTAAAAAGTTTGCAGTGATGATGCCCCACATATTTTGACTGACAACTGAAAGGTTAGCAAAAAGTGGTTACATGCTTTTTGGGTCAAAATTCTATTTGAGAATGCCCTTAGACCTGTCATTGAAAAAAGACTGAAAAAGAAATGGTGTTGGAACAAGGAACAAAAGATGCTGTCATCAAAAGCATATAGACACCTGTTGCCCAAGCCATTCTCATCTTCTTTGCTTCTGGTATTATCGGAAAAGGGAAGCATCTCAGATAGCAGGTCACTGTGGCCAGCTCCTAAACTGTGACACCACAATTGTATCTGGGTCATTCTGGGAGGGAAAATAAAGTTGCAAAAGGGTTGTTCGGGTTGTTTTTTTTTTTATGCTGCTGCTATGGGACCTTTAATCCCATGCTGAAGGCATGAGAAGGTGGCTGTCTAATCTATTTTATCAAGTTTTACCAGCAGTATGAAGGGGAAAGTACAGAAAGAGAAGTGTTGCTTAGGCAAAACAGTGGGGAATTGTAGCACGTATTAGGGAGAGGTGATGGTCTGGCCATTCTGTATGCACATGTCTCTATGTCTCTATGAGATATTTGAGTTGAGTTATCCAGAGGAGAGGAGTTCACCATTGCTCATATATGTAAAGAAACATATCTGGATCTTACAACCACGGGTAAGTTTAGACGACATGCTAGAAATTTGTAATTGTTAGAGAAGTGAGATTTTCTACCAGTCTTTTTCCCCAAAATTACCTGGTTTTAAGGGACAATTGAAATTTATGAAAAGGATTATACAGTACGATGATGTGCAAGGGGATGATTCTCAAGAAGTGTCCTCTGGTTCTGCTTCTGTAAATCTCAAGATCTTTGTGTTAGAGATTCTAGAGAAACACTTCTTTGGATGGTGCTTAACTTTACTGGCCACTTCTGATTTTTGAGCCTTCTTCCACTGCATTAAGCCCATTATTCCAGCACTCTCCTCTCCTGACAGGTTTTCTGCCACATTGTTGCTTTCCTCCAGCGTAAGGGGAGCTGCTAGCAGTGCATATCACCCACCTATGCCAGAGTTGCACAGGAATCAGCCCTGTCCCAGGGGCTTTTACTGCTTCTGCAGCTCAAGATAAACGCTCAGCTGGGAAGCAGTGGGATTCCTCACAACAAAAACATGTGCTTTCCAGGCTGGAATTGAGCTTCTCAGTGAGAAAGCATTTCCTTCGAGCCCTTGAAGGACTTAAAGCTTCACATTTCTGACATCTTTATGTATAAAAGAGTTATTTTTGGTCCGTTTTAATGGTTTTCTATGATTCCCTCTGAGCTCTCCATAGCTGGTAATTACACACCTGCTCTTGCAGGCAATAGAAATATGGAAGAGCTTCGGAATATTTTTTTAAACTCTCTTGAACTTCCATCAACAAATTGTGTGGATTATTTTCTCTTTTTTGACAGTATGTCTGCTCCTTAAAATATGTGATGGTGGAGATATTGAAGAATAAACATTTTTGGCATTTTCTTTAGGTACCCTGAAAAATGCATCTCTAGACATGACAGGTTTTTCACTATCCAAACCTTTCCACAGGATTGTCTTGGCTTCATTCAATGAGTCACAAGCAATAATGAGGGGTATTAGGGTCCTTATCTCCCAGGGAAGTGAGCAAAGCCTTTCCAGATAGCAGATCAGTGAGGGGGAAATAAGAAGGCAAGAAGACAGTGGCTTTGAGTAAGATCTCAGTTACCCAGCTCTACTCATATTTAATATTAGAGTTAGGGGAGCCTTTTGTGCATTTGCTGTGCTGTCCTGCAGCAGCACTGCAGACACCTCTGAGTGGTGTTTCTTCAGCTCTGGGCTTCTTCTTACAATTTCTCCCAGTTAGTCCCTGTGTGCTCTGTTCTTGGGGGCTTAACTTTTCCAAAGGGGGGACAGGCCTGGGAATCAAAAGAAAGGGGAAAGAACAAACTGCTGCTCTTTTTCTGTTTCCCCCCCAATTATTTCTGTTTTCCTCCTTTTCCTTTGTATTCCAACCCCGCTTTTTTTTTTTCCTATTTTCTTTTCCAGTTTTCCCCTCGGTTTTTTGTTGGGTTGGGTTTTTTTCTTTTTTGGTTGGGTTTTTTTTTTCCCTGTCTGTTTATTTGTTTGTTTTCCTTTAATCTGTAGTCCCTTCTCTCTGTCCTACTCTAGTTTCCTAAAAATTTTGGGGAGAATGTAAGATGCATTCGGGATGGAAAACCTTGTTGGGAATATGTGAGGCTACTTTGAGTAGAGTCTACAATGATTTTGTGGCATTTCGTACCAAACCATCCATGGGCAGGGTGGGGTGGGGGGGTTCCCTTAATGCTCAGAGTTTTTCAGGGTCAGTCCTTTCCTTTTTGTACCTATCCTTAGGAGATGAAGCTCCAAGGCTGACAGGGATCATGCAAAAAGCCTGCAAGTCCAATAAAAAGCAGTGGAGACTGCACAGAAGCCAGTAAGCTCTGCAATAAAAGTACTATTTAACCTGCTGGCTAACACAAAAAGGTTATTTTTACAGCAACTGATGGAACAATATATTTAGCAATTAAATTAATCCAAACAAATAGAGAATTTAACCCCATTGTCCTGGCTAAATTCCAGCTTAAGTAATTACATTCTGGCTACCTGCATTCCTTCTGGAGTTCTTGCTGGGTAAGTTACAGTTTATGCTGTGCGTGCTTCACCCTTAGGAACAGTTGTGTGGCACATCAGCATCTGGGAAACCCTATCTGGCAAAAATACCAGAGGTAAAAACATTTCAGGGGAAGTCAGGAGTGACTGCTCTGTCAAATTTAACTCCTTAGCAGGATTTGTAGATGCCGCACTGTAACTGGCATGTTACGTGTCCTGCTCATAACATAAACTAACAGTGGTTAGGCACACACAAACAGACTGACAGGCTGGATTAGCACCTTCTCTTCTCCACAGCCTTTCTGTGTTAGACTTTCCTGCGCTTCCTTCTGAAGCTGAACCTCTTTCTCAAAGCCAGGTGGAAGTGGCTGCCTGTACTTTTGATGCCAGTTCATCCTCCTGCTTCACAGAGTATCAGATGAGCAGTGGCGCCGGGCGAACTGAGAGGTGGCACTGGGGACAGGAAAGGGCCTGGGAAAAACCAGCATCCTTTCCCAGTGGTACAACCAGCATCCTTTCCCAGTGGCACATGTGCTCCTGCAGAGCCCTTTGGGAGATTCAGCTGAGGCTGGCACATTTCTAAAGACCTTCTGGGGAAACGCAGTGAAACACAGAATTCAGATCTAGCTTACAATCTCCTTCTCAGTCTGATACAAACCAGTATCTGCCCGTGGCTTTCATGCAATTTTGAAGGGCCACAGAAATATCACAGTGATTTAATTCATTGTAATGACTGCAAGCTCCTTTGGAGAGGACCTTCCCTGTGAATCTGAAATGGGAAAGCACGATTCAAGGGTAATGTGCTGCATTAGCCGTGATTTTCTGTTTTCTTTTCCTGTTCCACTTCAGCAAATATGGCACACTGTGGGCTGACAAGATGATTAAGCTGTAGCCAACGTACAGTGGGCAGGTCAGGGAGTCCTTTTCACCCTCTGCTTTTTGATGGAGCTGTAAAGAAGGCTCATCTTTCCAAACACGAGGCACTAAGAATACAAGTGGTTAAATGCACTGGTATTTGGATATGGAACCACCGGGAAAATTCAGAACCACCAGCATTTTAGCTGTGGCTTTGGGACAGCTTTGTCAAAATGCAGACAGCTTGTTAAAATAACCTGGATTTGGGAGCTATCTCTTCATGATACTACTTTTAAAAAGTGAGGACACATTTGGCTCCTGCTAAGAGCTGAAATGACCCACAATTTGGCACATGCGTACCACCTCACGAGGAATTTCTGAGGGTACTCAGCTCATTGTTACATGTAATAGAGTGAATTGACAGGAATAACAACATCTGAGGCAAAGAAAGGGCTCCTTTTACCTGCAGAAATGTTCCAGCAGCTGTGCAAAACACATTCCTTGGGAAACGGAATTAATAGAATTGAAAACTGGCAAGCAGGTTGTAATGAGGATTGCTTTTGATCAAAGAGATCTTCTGGTGATTAAATCCAAAATCTGCAAATTTTAAAAATTGTTTTTATTTATTTATCAAAGGAAAACCTTTTCAGCAGGATAAACAGAAACCCAATTTAGCATCTTTAAGCTCTTCTTAACATTCTCTTATATGATTCAGCCATCACCATTTCTCCACAATAGATGTTTTGTTGGGGAAACTAATTTGAATGTGCATGATAGATGAACTGCATTGAAAATATCCATTTTTATCAGCTCTAACCCTTGATCTTAATTAACTTCATATCTGTTTCTGCAGAAACCAACAATACAATCAATAAGATACTACAGCTAGCTGCTTGTATAGAAGTCTGCAGCAAAAAAAAAATATATATATGTATTTTCAGTTCTTTTCTTCTGGCCAGTTTGTGAATACAGCAACAAGAGGACAGTGTTGCCCCCAAAGGCCTGGCTGGGCTTGATGGAGGGCCTGATCCCTGCTAGAGAAAGGGACATCATGCAGTGAAATTCCCTCTGCTGCACATGTGGGTGAGAAAGGTACCACACTTATTTTAGACTTTTCTTCTCATGGGCAGTAGTTCTGATGGGGACAGTGGAAGGAACCACTTCCAACATATTTTCATCCAGAGGGGAGGTTAGTGTCTGATACCTGTTCCATGGGAGAAACTCCTGTGGCTTATCCTGTGTCCCCAGGAAAAGGTCAAGGCAAAATGAAGGGTACAGCTGCAGTGTCCTTGGGAACACATCTGGGTAATGTTCTCCAGATGCTTGAGCACCTGCACTAGCAGCACTGACAACACTCTGTCCCTTTCATAAAACCCTATTTGACCGTGCTTAGACATTGTGCTAAACTCCTGGAGGGTCAAAAGCAGTAAATCCTTGGCATTCAACTCCTCCAGCCATCCTTGCAAGCCAAATGTGTTGCTATGCCATGTAATTTTCAGCCTCCAGGGGAACGCACTTAAGGTCGATTAGTGGGCACTCTGGTGTACCTTGTTGCTCAAGTCTGAGGTTGCAGAAATGCAGTTTAGCCGAAGTTAATCAGTGGTTAGGCAACGTATCCTTGGTTTTGAGAAGCAATTTCTCAGAAAGGAGAAAGGAGGCATGCTTGTTCAGGTATGAAAGGCTGGTGGGTCTTGGCATGCTGTCATGGTGAAATACAGGATAAAGTACATGCAGGGACATAATTTCATCATTTGGTGACAGAATCTGAAATATGTTTACTAAGTGGGATGGGCCTAGAGAGAGGATAAGAGTTTTTACAGTAAGATTTCTGTTCAAAGACCCTTGTACATGACACAGTCTTGCCAGTCAAGGCTCCAGCCCCTCTGTCCCAGTTTGGACCAGCACCCAGGGGACAGAAATGCTCATCCGGATTGACTTATCCAGGTCCTGGCTTGCAGCTGCTGCACAGAACATTCCAGCCTCCTGCATGGCATCAGACAGCTGTGGGCACTCATGGCTCCAAACTCATTAGGATCCCATCTACTCCACTGTGGCTGATTTGTCGTAATCCAATTTCAGTCACATAGCTGGTGTGACTGTACCATGTGTAATTTTATCTGTCTATATTTTAATACGTTTTTGTATAAAGCATAATAAGCAGTTGACATGCTTTATGTATTTTTAATGCCTTGAAATACTCCATGTTTAGAGATAGGCAGTGCCTCCTTGGACAGAAAGAACATTTTACTGCTCAGGGAGTTAACAATTGGCTCGGTCAAGCACAGAAGAGGGCTGTGTCCAACCTGTCAGACATATGGATGTTTCCAAAGAGGTGAGAGTAGTTATTAGTCTGACAAGCAATGTCAAATACTTCTATGAGAAGGATAGGGAGATGAGACTGAAACTCAGAAACTCAATGAATCCTCAAGGAAGCTCCCTTCCAGAAGTGCAAAATCCAGCCTAATTTCCCAGACCAAGAGTCTCTTCTGTGACTGTAACTTAGAGGTAAAGCATAAGTAGTGAACTGCAGCCTCTGCTAGAATTCTGAGAATGTCCAGTGACCTGAAAAGCTGACATCATAAGAGATTTTTTTCCAGACAAAATACACACATTACACCATATGTAATGGTCTTTGTATGCTTAGTATTTTTGTAAATTAGTATTTGCATTTGGAGTAATTTTAATCTGACTTGAGTTCTGAGAGGTTTCAAGATTTTTAGCATCAAGGTGTCCAGTTTCTATGAGAGGGAGATATTTACTGTCATTGGGATACTGGTTGGTTTTTTGTTTTGTTTCTTTCCTACAGTAATTCTCCTAAATTTCTCCAAGGTGACTGAGCAGTAACAGCTCCAGTATATAGGGTGCCTTGGGATGCAGGGTGTGGATGGAAGGAATGTCCAATGGGTTCAGCTGTTATGCAAGTCAATATCCTGCTGCACAGAAAGATAACAGTGGAAGAAGCCTGAAGGTCCTGAGGGAGTCTGACACTGATAGACATTGGGTTTGATTTCACCTGTGTTAAAAAAAAAAAAAAAAAAAAAGACCAAAACAACCAGAAAAAAACAACCCAAATTCTCCCCAAATACAAAAACAAACACTTGGCAGCAAGCTCTGTGCCGTGTTGCCCAGGATGCTGGTGACAGTGTCCTGCAGTTTGGGACATATGATCGTGGCCACCTGGGTCTTTCACGGTACTGATCCAAATTAAGTCTCATTATTGCAAAACATCATGTTCCTATTACTGTTAGTAGGTGGGGTGTGGGAGTCAGGCACACAGCTACAGTGGCACAGAGGGTGCAGACAGATTTTAAGATGTGTGTTGTAATTACCACCAGAGCACCAGCAGGTAACACTCTCAGTAATACATTTAGAAATTCAGCTCTACTGTGGTGCCGATAGTTTGCCTACAACTAACAAGAGCTACCTCTTTTTTTTTTTTTTTCCAAAGCTGTGAGAGCATTCAGTGTTTGGAATATGCATTTGAGAAGGGATGCAATAAATTGCCCAGAAAACTTAGGGATTTTTTTTCCTGCTTTGTGTATTTTCCCTTAAAGAATTCCCCTGGGTGTTTTTATTTAAGCAAATGAAAGCTTGAACACTTTTGTGTATGTTCATGTTTCTGTAATAGCATGAGTCTACTTATTAGATTCTTTTTTTTTCCTCCTGTGTCGTGGAGTTGGACATAAGAAGTTTATGTGTGTCCGTTGATGTATTACAGGTAGGGCTGATAACAGTTTCTATAATTAAAATTTTCAAGCACTTCCTATCAAAAGAAACTGAAAAAACGATGTTATAACTCTTCAAAACATTAATTTGAGGGCAGGTTTTTCTATAACAGGATCATCCAAATTTTATTTACATATATATATAAATTTTGACAAGACTGTTTGGGTTCTTTACAACTAATACATGATAAAGCAGGCTTCCTTTTATTAAAAAGTTGAGTGAGTCATCAAAAACTCTACTATTCGCACTTTGAGTGTGGCTTTGAAATTTGAATGGAGCACAGAGTTGCTGTTTGGAATGTTTTTATAATGTCTATTAAAAAAAGCTACAAGCCTTTGAAAATATCTGGCTTGCTGGAGTTCAACAAAGTTCATAGTTTTGACCACTAAGTTTTCCAAAGCTTCTGCTTGGATGGGTCATGGTTTAGCACAGGACTGAAGCCACCTGTCTGGTAATTACATATAATGTCCATGCTAGCAACAAAGAGGAAGAATTTTATTTCCCTTTTCCAAGAAGAAAAGCTCCTGCTGGTGCTTTTTCCTGCTGGTCACAGGAATGAGAACTGGAATTTGCTGAGGAAGCAGGCGCGTGCTGGTGACAACATGAAATAAGGGAAAAGGACAAAACCTAGAAGTGTAGAGGTGGTGGAGGAAAAAGAAGGGAAAAACAGTCTGAAAGCTGTGAGCTGAAAGTTGTAAAACAGGGATGGTTCCATGTCCTCACCTCTGAAAAATGGTGGGAAGATAGTGTGATCTTTGTGAAGCACTCACATAGGCTAATGATAAGCTGCACAGGAACACCCAGGAGGATATTAATAATTCTGTCTTCGGGACCACATTTTTAAATGTGCAGTAAATAAGGCCTGAGGCGATACACTGAACAACAGGCAGAAAATGAAATATTGAATTGCTGCTCATTTAGTGAGTGCAGTCCATTCTATGCACAAAAGGAGGCAGGAAAAATGCTGCAGAAAAATATGCCTGAATCATCAAAGGTTATATCATAATCAGCACAGAAAAGGGAAACTGAGCTGGGGCAGCTCTAGCAGCCTTAATTCTTTCCTTTCCTCAACTAAGAGAGTTTGTCTTTATGTTCTTAATACAGTCCTTTTAGTATTTTTGTGTTTGCGAAGCTGTAGATACGTAGCACAAAATATTATCTCATGAAGCTTGAAAAAGCACAGGAAAGCAACAGGGTTTAAAGAACAGATTTCTGTTCAAGTAGCGCAAAAACAATTTCACTATTAGAATGAGATTTGAGATATGTAATTGCATGCTGTCTGGCATGGGTGTACTTATAACTGTAATATAAATGTCCTAATCTTGCTTTTCATGCCCACCCAGCATTCTCAAGCACACTGTTCTACTGTGAATTTAAAAGCAGCTCTAACATGCTGGAAGGAATGAGGCAGAATATTCATGACAATTGGGATGTTTATTCCCGCTAAGATGTGTTTTGTTTATAGGTAAACATGGAGTTGAAACGTCCCCTTCTCCAGAAGCAGTGTTTGCAGTTCTGCAGGTATTGACTTAGCAGCACTACATTGCCTGGCTGAGTGAGCTGGATTCCTCTGAATAAGCACATGAAACGTGTACCTGGTGTTCTCATTAAAGCTGACGGCCATTCATCTCTCTAATTGCAGCAATGCCCTCCAGGATAATTTCATCCCAAATGTACCATTCTTCTTCTGCCTGAACAAGTGACTTAAAAACCATCTGGAGCCTTGCCAAGCACGAACAGAAGAAATTTACTGGCTGTGATATCACACCAGGATGTTACAAGATGAAAAACTGAAGAGGTCAGGCAAGGTGGTGGGACTTTTCTATCAGGTTCCTGGAAGTATTGACATGTAGTGCCTGAACATTAGTGGCCATATTATCTAGTATTTCCCACAAACTAGTGGGAGTCATCGCTTAATAAGTAAAGATTTTCTAAAATGCTGGGTTAACCTTTGGGGCTGCCAAGCTTTTTCTTCTTGAGGAAGAAAAGGCAAGAGACCTAGGCCTGGGAGCAGGATGTGCAATCAGGGGAAACTGCAGCGTGCAGTGAGTGGAGCTCTCTGAGCACATATGGTGATGAGCCTCAGGAAACAGGTTCCTTTTTAAACCAGCCAAGTCAGTGAGCAGGAATCAGGATTATTTGGGCTGGGTTTAAAGTCTCAGCATACTCTCCAGACTTGGAATTTATTTGCACTTTGTAGGACATAACATGACAGTCTCAAAAGGAAAAGACTGTGTTTCTTGATTCTTTGCAGGTTGAGTTCACCACTGTCCACAATATTTACATGTCTGATTGATTCATTTTAGCCCTGGGCCACATGCAATGGATTTTCACTGCTGAAGATTAAGAAGTAGCACTAAATATCATTTACTTGGCCTAAGGACATGTACTAAGACGCTTCTTTTCCTTTTCAATGGGCAAGAATCACTTCATTAGCTTCAACATTTATCTCACGTGTTTTCTGAAGTGAGAATTTTCCTTCTGTGGTCTACCAAGCTATTAGAAACAGTGCATAAAACATTAGAAAGGAGATTACTAGAACTAAAGAGCTTTAAGGCCTAAGTGAGAGAAACTGCATTTTATAATATATGAACCTGATGTTTCTCTGTCGTGTGCTTTTTGCCTCAACTGTTCATGCGCTACTGCACCGAGATGTGAAAGTGCTGATCTGAGGCACAAATCCTAAAAGACTGGTAACATCTCCCACTGCCTGATTTTACTGAGATTTGGGAAATTTTCATCCTTTGGGCAATGAGTTTTTTTATTAATTACACCTACTTTTAAAATGCTGAAAATGCCAGAATGCAAATAGAGTATTTTTCATGCTATTTAATGAGTTTAATCAAAATAATAGAAAAAGAACCCTTGGTCCTCTGAATTCTGGCATTTCTTTTTAATTTTTTTTTTCCTGTGAAAACTCCCAAATGGATCATATACTACTAGCAGCCAGATCCTCACCCTCTCTCTTAGAAATCAGTTTATGCTTCATGGCACCATATGACATGACAGACGGGACCAGACATAAATGAATACAAACCCAGGTGCATCTTCATAAGAGCTCCTCTCCCTCTTCCTGTCCTTTTTCCTTCCTTCTTGTTTTCATTCCTTAAGAGCTGAAGCTTGAAAAGGAGTTTTCAAACCAGACTTCCTTTTACCTGAATACATGGAAAATCATTTGTTTGCATTGATCGACCTTGTGTGCACTGGTAATATGATTTGGTTTTGTTGTTGCTGAGACATGGAGATTTGATGACTCAAAAAAGCCCCACTGATAGGTTGAGGGGCTAAATTTCATTCTGTTTCTGGATTATTGTGTGTCCCCAGTATCCTGAGAGACAGAGATGGTGTGATTTCAAGTGTCCTTAGGCAATTAGAGAGCAGGATGCCACCCTGCATGTGTTAGTAGTGGCAATGATCTTAATTAATACTTACTCAATAAGTGTTAGTGGTTACTGTTTAATTGTATTCAAGGCCCAGGTTGCAGTCTCTGATATTCCCTGAACTGTGAATATTTGATAGCAGAAAAGTGAAACTTTTTTATCTTGGAGCAAATTTCAAGAGCAAGGTAAACTGAAGTGTCTTTTTCTCTTAATGGCATCTATGATTTGTCTAGGAAGGTACATACGAGCCTGTAAAAATGCAAGGTGGAAACAACACATGACATTCATTATAACTAAAATATCTTTCCTTAAGGTACTCTTTCAGTGCTCTCATCTTCTGCTCAGAGACAAAGCTCCAAACAAAGCAAACTGGCAAAGCACTGCATGAGTCAAACATGGGGGCAGCTGGGACCAGAAAATGGTTTAGAGCTGGCACAAAGCACTCACATTTTCTGTGCTGGTACCAACTCTGCCCCATTCCTCAGTGAATATGTTGCTGCCACTATTTCCACCACGATGTCTGGGGGAGGACTGTGTCCATATCTTGTTGATAAAACAGTTGTGTTTTACTGGTAATTCCCCCTTGACTTGCTTTGTCATCACCTTCCCTTTCAGAGGAGGGGAGAAGAAAGATGTTTGTTTGTTCTTGCCTCCTCCTTACCACAAAAGAGCTTGTTTCTGCATTCCACTTAGGATAATCTGGTGCCATTCCCAGAGCGTGCACTCGCAGTTCCCCTGAGTTCCAGAATAACTGTTAAATAGGATGTACCATTATTTTCTGGAGAGATAATGTGCTTGCAATTTCCTTTCTCTCTGCTAAAATACAGGAAGATAACTGTGTTCTTCCCTTTATGGTGTTGTACGTTCTCCTGCTCTGCAGGGACAGAGATCACTTGTGTGTGAGAGAGAGAGCAGTTGGTTATTGACGTAATGGAAGTGGCTGGAGACAAGGTAAAGGGCCGGTAAATGGCAGCATCTTTTTGAAAGATATACAGAGTCTCCTGCTTCTTTTGAGGTTCTTGCAAGTCTGGCCTGTTACCTGTCCCAGAGTGAGTCTGAAATGCACCACTAGAGTGAAAGTTCAGCATATGAGTAATTAAGGATGTCCTTATCACTGTTCTCGTTTTATCTCTCTTCTGTTTCAATTGTGTTTGTTTCCTTTCCACAAAGGCAACAACAGCTCTGAAGGTTGATAAAACAAAGCTTGGCACAGTCCCAAGCAATGGTATCTTGTTCTGGGACTGCGTCAGCCTGAGCTTCTCACTTAACCTGAAGTTATGTGATGATTTTTCATAGTCTGGACTGGCCACCTTTGCTAAGAAGGAATTGGGATTGCTAATAGTGGTTGTGTCTGTGTTTTGATACCAATATTAAATATATTTAAAAGGTCTTTTGTGGGCAGACATGAGCTCATTCTGCCTGCACTCCAAGCCCACATAGTAGTCTGCTACTGTAGGAAAAGAGTTTATCACCTCAGGCTGGTGCTATATCAGCTGTGGTTACAAGGTCTCAGCTTGGTGTGAGGAGCAGATAAAGTCACCTGCTGCACAGGCATAGCTTTAAGTGCTCAGGATCAGATCCTTCAGGAGGGCAGTTATTCCTGTGTGGAGGGAGTGCCTATGGATTATCTCCACATTTGTCTTGTGTCACTTGTGTGCTACCAGTCCCCAAATGTTGGTGCCTTCTGAAAAGGGATCTTTCTCCTCAGTCAGAGGACAGCCTTAGCCTGAGGTGCTCTTGAGTTCAGCCCAACACCCTCAAATACAGAAGTTACTAGCTGCAGTTTGAGAGCAGTTTCTGGTCTTCTCTAATTGATTGATTGATGATAATTTATGTTATTACTTTTGGCAAGACATTTTTAATGGTTTACAGCACAGCGGAGAAAATATTAATCTTTGTTTATATACAGGGCATTGCAGTTCTGATTTTATAGCTTATTTGATATAGAAATTTTTAAGAGACTATCAATAAGTTGCTAATAGGTAGTGCCTTGACACCCACTTAAAAAATAAAATTAACCTGAGATCTGGCTGGTGTAATATATTATTGTATAGCACCTTATTGTTCTACACTTAAAGGGAAAAAACAATACGAGGCCTGTGCCTAGTTCATGAGTCTAGATCAAATAAACCAGATACTTCCAGTGTTGAGAAAGACAGAAAAGGATCTAGAAGGCCTTGAAAGAATTTTTGCAGAGAAGCAATCCAAGCATCCCATGTCTAATCTCATATATTTTTGATAATATGAGTACTGATTAATTTTCTATTGTTATACCCTATACTGCACTGTTTGCGATACGTTTCTGCACATGGTCTTACATATGCTTTCCTCTATGACTTGTAGATCAATCAGAATGTTCATTCCCTCCATCCCTTCCTCCTTTCAGATCCATCTTTAGATATCCAGCAGGAATGCTTGGTAACTTTGTATTTTGACTTTTCTGCAAATGTCCTACAAGAAAGCACATGCCCTTCTGAATCATGTTCTGCCTCACATTGCAATGAATCATTTGTAAACCACAAGTCATTGTTTATTTTAAAAAGTTGTTAAAAAAACCCAAAAATCCTCCAAACCAACACAAAACAGGTCTGCCAAGCAGAGGGTATATCCAAGAATACAAAACTGAAGCGCTGGCCAAACTTTGTGTGATAATTGAGAGCAAAACCCATAGGTTATTCTTCTTCTCATACATTTGTTACATGCAGAGTCTCTGTCTGATAGGTTTCTTTAGAATCAATATTTACAGCAGAAGTTCATTCATGTGTTGTTTTCCAGTCCTTGACAAGATGACGAAAACATTTAAAATTGAGCATTAAGGAATGTAAAGTGTCAGTGATTTTTTCAATCAGTAAGATTCCTTGGTAAAACATATTAATGCTTTGGGACACACTGTTTTTGCAAATGCCAAGCATTTGTCTGACATTCCTATAGTGCAAATCAAGTTGTGCTTACCAGCAAACTTGTGGAACATTTCTATTCCCCAGAAAGGTATTTATAAAAGAGAATTTAAACCAGGTTGGGACACCTTGGGTTTGGAGCACTCGGTGCATGGTATAGAGCGTGCAAACTCAAGGCAGTTTATTACAGTATTTCTGTTGGCTGGTGCTTAAACAATTCCTTAAACTGTCCTTACTGATGTCTCTGGTAATAGGACATCACAGAAAGCAGGTGGTGTAAGAACTGGGGCAGACCAAAGCAGAGTACACAGTTCCAACATGATAGTCAAGATTTGTCTCCAGACTGCACACATGACTTCAGAGAATCAATTAACATTATCTCTGTGCATCCTACATGCAAAGTGCAATGATTATAAATCCAACAACACATGAAAACTGAAGTATTCTTTCCTGTTAGATATTAAACTGGACTCTCACTCTTTGGAAAATCTCTGTGCTCTAAATAGCACACTGTCTCCATGGCAATGTGCAGTTCAGTTTTTAACTTTTCAACACATAAAAATGGTAATTTATTTGTTTTAAGAACTCCTGCAGTTGTCATAGCTATGAAAGCCTCAGGATTGGGCGCTTTCCAAGAGCAGCCAAGCCGTCAGGTTAAAGACTGGGTTCACTGCCAGGAAGTGCCCAACCTGAAGGTCATTGTTGCCTAATTATATTATTATTTCCTGTCAGCTCAGCTTATGAAGTGGCACTCAAAGCATTAGGCAGTCAGCACACTCAGAGCATTCACAGAAATTTTGTTTCTTTTGTTCTTGACGTTAAGGACTTCTTTGTAAATGAATGCAGCCTGTGATGAAGTAGAGGCATAATAAATCCTGTGCCCAGAGTGCCTGACTTTCACAGCTGCTATGGTTACAACCTTTTTTTTTCATATTTAATTTGTGATAAGGGTACACATTGTTATCTCCTTGAGGAAGCAAGCCACTAAGTTTGTGTTTTCAGCATTCTTTCTGTATTGTTCAATCTTTTGATGGCTTGGCTGTCTGCTGTAAAAATCATTGGCCTTGAGACTGTCAGAGCCCTGCCCGGTGAAGTGCTAAGCATTTTGGTTTCAATCCAACAGAGCACTCAGGCAGATGTTCAGCTTCAAGTATGCAGGTAATTTCACTGGAGACTAGGAAAAAAACATCTCTTGTCCTAACCTCAGAGCCTTCTGTGATTTTCTTGACTAGAACTGGAGCATTCAGTACCTATGGGATTTAACCTATGGATCAGAAATTCCTCGATCTTGAGCTCTGAAAAGAGCTTGAAGGAAATTCAGCTTTGCTTGATATTTTGGCTAGTTAATGGGGTTGTCAACCTTTTCAAATAAACCTTTAATACAACAGAAATTAGGGTGCTGCCATGATGCATACTGCCGCAGAGAAGAGGAAGTGGGAATGCTTATTGCAAATTCCCATTAGCTTAGGACCAGTCTTTAAGGTGTACAAATGGTGGATAAGTGGGCGAGTTCATTCACATTACAGTGACCTGCATCAGCACAACACTTCTTCTCTATCTCTCCTCAACTGCACTGGGATGATGCCCACCAGTATGTCTAGGCCATAACAGTGAATTTATTCAAACTAAGTGCAAAGAGTGCCAAGAGCTTGAATCATACTTTATTGTCTCCCTGAATCCCATATAAATCCTTGGAGAATGCAGTACCCTGGCTTACCTTCAAAATGTGATCAAAGAGTTTGTAGATTATGTTATGTTACAAAGTATAGTTAAGAGATATTTTGAACTGAGGTGGTAAAGGAATTATTTTGTCACTGATTCCTACAGCGTACTTGATATTTCTGTGTATGGGATTCTCCAACTGTGACTCCCAGAACAGCACAAGAACTCTGGTGCTCATAATTTGCTCGGAAAATTAAGGTGTGGGACACTGAGGTTAGGAAAGAACTGGTAGTAGTGCTGACTATTGGTACCAACAGCACCGACCATAATGAACCACGTTACAGAGTAAGCACTGAGGGACAAATCATGTCCACGGAGTTCAGTGATCACTGCTATCACATCATGCACTGGTATTTTTTTGTTCTCCCTTAGGCATTCCATCTTTAAAAACCAGGATCATATATCTTTGGGGGATAACACAACAGAATTTTGAGCAAACTGAACATGGAAATGCTTCTTGCTCAGCTAAACAGAATGACGTGGTGGCCTTGGAAAATTACACACTCTGCAGGCTGGCACTGGGGAAAATGCAAATGCAGAATCAGAAGGTGTTTGAAAATGTGGGAAAAATGATAGAGAAACAGCTTCAAAATGCTTACTCATCTCCTTCAAATCTTCGTGCTGAACAGCAGGGATTTATGTGTGCTATAAAGAAAGGTACCTCCCAAAGAGTAAGTTTACTTTTATTTTCATAATTAGCCTCATTGGAGCATCAATGTAGACACTTCTGGATTTGGAGATAGACTGGACATCATAACTGAGGAAAAAAAAGGATTCAGATTTATTCCAATATTTTCTCATAATGCAGATCCCAGTATGGGTAAAGAGAGAACTTAGAGATGGTTCAATCTTGAGCCTTATTGTTTGCATATTTGCTTCTAAGCACACACTGTAAAACCTTCTCAGAAGGCATTTGGGAAGGGCACATGGGCACATGGGAGGGGCATTTGCAGTCCATTGTCTTTCTTAAAAAAGGAACAACTGCCCAAACTGCTACATTTCCCAATTCACTTTTTAGTGTCTTTATAGAGAAAGGTCATAAAAATCCCAGAATAAAATAACTGATCACGGATCCTCCGGAAATATTGGTTTGTTTTTTTTTTCTGTTTGTTTGTTTGTTTTTTAAGCAGTGATGTTGTCACTAAGTACTCTGACACCAAACACCATGACTAATATTTTTCCTATTTTGTCAGCTTGTTCTAATAAAATACTTAGGGAGACTGGGGCCATCCCTTTCTGTTCTCAAAGGTTATATTTTTTCAGTTTAGTTGTGACTACATTTCTTATACTGCAATGAAACAAGTCGGAAGAGCTTTGCAAAGATGTTGAAACTGGTACAAGTTACCCCCTTGCCTACAATGAGGTCAGAATCTGGCATTTAATCCATTGTAATACCGTATACCATCAAGGATCTTTCTGAATACAGACTCTCTAATCTCTATCATTTCTAAAGAAATAAAAAGCAGTGGTATTCTTGGATAGATGCAGAGAAAGGACATATTTTCAAGCATATTAAAACAACAGCAGAAAATCCAGAAACAGGCTACATGTTTTAAATTTATTCTCTGTATTTAAATTGTTGTGGATAGATCATGTTAAAAAATGGGCGTGATCAGAATTGGGATAGAGGGCCAGCAACACAGAAAAGTGTTTATAACACTTTTTTATTGCGAGATAGCATTCCTGTACTTCCTGTCCTCAGTGGTTGTGAACAAAATTGTATTTCTGTAGAAATGGCCATCACTTACAGTTTAAGAAATATTGTAAGGAAACTTGCATCTCTGGAGGGCTCACCATGTTCCCCACAGCCACACTGGTAGCTTTGTGTCTTGTGCTCATAATCAAATCTCATCTACAGAGTGGTAGAGGTATGAAACCTAGTTTTCGATTATCTGTGACTGTTCCTCATAGCACTTTGGAGAACATCTCTGTCTTCTCCCTCCTTGGCCCACACTGCAATATGCTTTCATATCCACAAACCAGAGAAGCACTTGTGATGAGCCCATGCCAAGATGTCAGTCAAGGACCTGGGAAACTTGCCAGAAAAACCTGTCCTTGTGTTAGGCTAATTAACTCTTGGCATATTTATAATTGTTCCTATTAGTTAGGGGCACTTGCTAGGAGCAGCACTAAAAAGATGGTGGCAGGGAACCAGATGAAAGGGAACTTTAGGGACTTCCCCTGCTTGAAAGAGCAATAAAAAGTATTAAACCAGGACTACAACCAACTTGGCAGGGCACTCAGAAGAGTCCAACCTGTGGTGTTTAGCATCACTTCAAGTTACTGCCATGTGCAAGATTGACCTGCTGGCAGGATTGCGAGTGTGACCCTCCCTCGCCTCCCCCAGCTGTCTGTGTGGTGCCAGACAGCATAAGCTGGAACATCGTGGGATTCCCCAGCAAGACGTGCCCTCAAGTTCTAGGCAACTGTTAGTGACAGTTGTAAAAAAGGCATCACCATCAGCTTAGTGTCCTGACCTGGCACAAATGCTAATGGCAGATGCTGGTGGCCCCTCCACTAAGGAAATAGCTGTTTGCTCTGGACAAATTTACTAGAAAAAAAAAAAAAGGAGCATCAAATTCATTTCCTGCTGATGTGTGTGAATCAATTCCAATCCCCATAAAGCAAAAGGAAATGGACTATGAACATGGTAAATCAACATTTCAGCTTATAAGACACCAAAATGATCACAAATCATTATGATCGCTCTTTGCCCTTCGTAATTATAGTTGTGGGTTTGATTCAAACCTCTGAAATCAAAGCAAGGCATACATTGATTTCAGCATGCTCTGGATAGGATGAAAGATAAAATAATCTTGTGTATATCCATAAAGCAAAATGTATAATATGCCCCAAGAGCTTTCTCCTGAAACATTAATGCACGTGAGTCACTCCCCTCACATGAACAGTTCCCCTATATGAAGATATTCTGCTGCATATCCTACCCACCCCTTACAGCAGAAGCCCAGATCCTGTTTCTTGAATCTCATCTGTGGCTATTTGTTTGTAGCTTGAAAAGTAATGTAAGTATTAATATAGAATACAGGCAGAAATTAGGCAATTCCTAAATGACTCCTTTCTCTGAATGTTACCTAGAAATTTATAACTTAAGGCACTGCAGCCAGAGAACTGAAATTAGCTGCCCACTTGCATGAGTCACTGAACATATTTCCACAAAAGTAAAACATACTCATCTTTCACTCATTACAACGTGTTTTTTCCCAAGGTATAAGAGTGTCCCTGCTTAGGCCTTGCTCAGTGCTGAGCCCACCTTTACGAGCATATTATGCTCAGTAGCTTGCTGCTGACTCCCCAAAGGCATGTTTTCATGGATGCTTTTTTCAAAGCCTGACCAAAATGTTGCGTGACTGTCTTTTGTTACGTGTGCAGGGGGGGTCAGAATTCCAGCAGCTGCAACACTGACATCAGAAATGCCAATAAAATTGAAATGTAAGAATAAATATGCTTGTGGGAGGAGTCAGCCCTAGCATTAGATTCTGTTACATGTTCATCCAAAACCGATGACTCACCACGCACAGAGAATATAATGTGACTTTCATGAACCATGAAAACAGGAGTAACCACAGAGGGATCTGTTATTGCCCTGCATGCAGATAAGGATCTCGCAGAACATTTACAGTAAATTCTCTTGTGTCTTTAGTGGGTGGCATTTCTTTAAGAATCTCTGCTTTCTTTCTCCTCCATTTCATCCAAGACGTGGCTCATATTTTATAGCTCTGGAATAGCAGATTATGATTAAATTTGTATATAGTGATTTTTAAATCTTAGATATAAGAAAAAAACCCCAAAAAACAAACAAAACAAAACAAAAATTAACCAAAAAACTAAGTGCAGAAAACAGTCATTTTTTTTCCCCCTACCCTACCCCTGTTTAATGACTCAGATTTGTTATTCTCAATCACTTCCATCAGCAAAAGACTGACAGCTGTGGCATGGTGTGTTACAGGTAGATAAGAGATACACTGTTGTTATTATGCTTAAGAAGTCAGGATTATCAGGAGTCACAGAGATTAAATTTCCCCCTTTCTACAGTGGCTTGACTGCTACACAACTTGATGCTTAGATTATTTGCCTATGCAGTAGATACGTACCGAACTTTTTGCAACAGAATTAAGCTGTGACAACTTTAATTCTGAGAGATCTGCCTCGCCCATTCAAACCCTGTACTAATTAGGCTTAAACCAGCTCTTGTGGTTTGAGAAGGCAACATGTTCACTGAAATCACTTTTCTCAAGTCAGTGTTTTACCTCTTGGTGTCTCCAATTAGTATTTTTTAAAAAGAGTGAAAAAGGGAGTTCTAGTAAATGAGTATTTTCCACTGAAATATGTATATTATGATAGAAAATTCCACATCTTTCAGATAGAACTGAGGTTCATTGTAAAGTCTTCTGTATATAGTTATATAGAACAGAATTTGGTGCTCTTTGTACACGCTACAGACAGTAAAAGTACAACATAATCACCTTATTTGTTTTTTTATTTTAGGAAAAATTGTTCCCTGATCCCTAGGTTGGTTTTTTTTTTTTGGCTCCAGTTTCTTTTGTGCAGTTCCCGTGGTCAGTCCCACATCCTGCAAACAATGAAAGGAATGGGAAGAAGTAATGACAGGGTTGGCAACATCTCTGAGGCCTCTAAAGCGGATCCATAGCACAGGTGGAGCATCCTGCCCTGGCAAAACTTTTAGAAGAACTTCTGTCCCGTATCTGAGTATTGGGCTCAGCCCAGAAACAGTGAGTGGAATCTGGGAGAGGAATATTGAGTTTCTACTGATTTCAAAGGAGCCCATCTTTCAGGCAGATGAAAGATGAAAGACCTGTAAGTCTCCTGAGTCATGACAAAATTATACTGCCCAAAACCTGCTTCTGGGGAGGAACAGGGAAGCTGTTGGGGAAGCAGGGTCTTGTGGTGCTATGTTTCACTTAACTCGGAAAGATTCCTGCCACATGAGCTCTATAAACATCATTACAAAGTTATGTGATTAAATCCTCCTGCAAAGGCTTCAGAAATTACCAATTTTATGTCACCTTCATGAAGTCTGCTGCAGTTTAACTTGGTGTTTGTAGGTAATGGGAGAAAGGCTGCTTCATTAGGTCACCCAACCCTCACGAAGTGTTACAGCACAAGCAGAGCAGCCACAACCCTGCTGTGACAAATCAAACCTAATGAGTGAACAAAAGTATTACAGGTGTGTTCCAAACCAGGGTAAATAAATTATTAGAGCTGTCCAGCTTATACAGGAGTGCTCTGTCCTTGTTTCCACGTTCTGAATTTCTTTAATTAAAATGACCTAATTGTGGCCTTCCAGTACCTGAAGACAGCCTACAAGAAAGATGGAAAGAGACCTTTGACAAGGGCTTATAGTGACAAGACAAGGAAGAATGGATCCAAACTGAAAAAGACTAAGTTTAGATTAGATATTAGGAAGAAATTCTTTACTGTGATGGTGGTGAGACACCAGCACAGGTTGTCCAGAGAAGCTGTGGATGCCCCATCCCTAGCAATGTTCAAGGCCAGGTTGGATGGAGCTCTGAGCAGCCTGGTCTAGTGGAAGGTGTCCCTGTCCATGGCAGGGAAGTTGGAAATAGATGATCTTTAAGGTCCCTTCCAACCCAAACCATTCTATGTTTCTGTGAAAAATGACTTAATTTTAATGACAGACAGTTAGACTGTGCCGTCAGTTTATAAGCGGATTTGGCTGTGGCTACTTTAACCTTCATTAGTAATAGGAAAAACAGATTTAGGCTGCTTTTAATGATTCTTAAAATTCATAAACAGATAGGAAAAAAGTTTGTGCTATAGGTCAGTGAAAATTAGTGAGGTCCTTGATCCAAGGCACAGCTTAAGGAAGACTTCCCCAAAAGCTCTCCCATTTGAGAGGGAAAAAGGAAACAAGCTAACAAAAATATGCTTGATGTTTTTGAAGTTCAAAACCTCACTGCGTTGGAAGCTTTTAACTTTCTCTTTTGTTGCCAAATGCCAGCAGGCAGCCATAGCTATCAATTCCTTTGCATCCTATACAGTTGCATTACGTATAATTAGAGGAGAGTGGCAGCTAAAGGGTTTGTTATCCCCTGGGACACTTCAATGGGAGTACAGGCTCCCCTGATTTGTGTTTCATCCTTAATTGCTTCTGAAATTACTTTGATGTGTGTGAAACTATCTGTTTCATGTGTCATGGAATCATATTCTTGCTCAATGTATTGCTTCTTATTTTTGGACATACAGCAGTGAAATTTTGCATACAGAGTTATCTTGCCAAAAGGGAAAAAAAATTTTAAAAAAAAGAAATCTGTAAAAAATTCCTAGGGAATACGTTTTTGCAGTTAGCAGCATACAACTGAACTGCCACAGTGAAACAACAAAATAACTGTGCTATCGTGGCTCTACTGACAGGTAAAAGAAGAAAATAACCTAAGATCTCTGCCTTGTTGTTCCTCAACAAACTTCTTAAAACTAAAAATAGTTCATTTGAAATTATTTCAGTTGTTGTGGTACGATGCAAAGAGACCTGTTTTGGGAAATTAAATGGTTAAAATGACGTGGAAGTTGTCAACACAGTACACCCAAGCTTGCAGGTGATGAATCCCTGGGCACACTTCCAGGCTTTCAGTAGTTTTGGTACAGCAGGGCTTTTTCTGGGTGTAGGCCATAGTCAGAGGGGAATCAGGACTAATTCCAGATGGTCTCTTTTTTGGACACCTGCAGTCATGTCCCGTTAATTCCTGATATGGAGCAGGGAGGCTGGCACGGCTCAGGTAAGGCTCCAGTACACTGTTGTGCTCCTGCACCTTGAATGATGTATTTCTGCACAGCCTCTCTCCTGGTGAATCACCGTGCTGTAGGAGCACTTATATCTGTGCCAAATGTAGAATCCCCACAGGGATGAGAACAGCATGGGAGTAATACCTAATTAAAACTGCAATGAAGTAGGTCAGCTAATATTTCACAAACAACAGCAAGTGCTCTGATTGTTAATAGTTCAGAGCCCCTGTATTTACTCTGAGCAACAAAAAATAATATATGTTGCCTAGAAATGTAATGAAAGCACAAGCTGCAAACACTTGCCACAGTGGATTACAATTGCAAATATTCAAGGCCTCCAACGAGAGCTGTCCCTTAACTCCTGCCAGCAGCTTCGGCAGTGGATTAATGCTGTTACTCCCCTCCTTCCTCAGGATTGCAGGAGGACTGCCAGAAGAGGGTCAAGTAGCTCCAGGTGAAAGAGCAGATGAGGAAGCCCTGCTTTCAGCCACAAAAACTAAGGCCATGGTAAGGAAAGGTGATCCCACTCTCAGATGCCACAATTGCATATAATGTCATAGGACTGTTTTCAGCTGTCCCAGATTCAGACTTCAGCCAAATCATCTGGGTCTTACTGGCCTGCAAATATAAGTGAGATCTGATCCTTTTCTCTGAAATTCACCACCTTTTTGACTTAGTGTGAAAAGTAGCAGCATTTTCAATTTCAGTGTGGTCAATGGAGTTGAGTCACTGATGAAAATTTGTAATAATAGTATTCAAAATGTTAATATTTTTAAATTCTCAGAATAAATAATTACTATTTGATTAATTGTGTGCTATGATTAGTTAAAACAAATAAATGTCTAGAGGTTTCAAAGTGGCAGAGGACCCCATAAAGCTGGAACATAGAAAGCACTTTGCATTTGACCATCTCTGCTCCAAACTCTTGCAGCTTATCCAAAATGATTTCACACAGGAAGCAGGCTCCTTCACTTAAAGCTGCTACTGTGAGCCCATGTTTCAGAGAAGAGCCCTATTTGAGCAGAGAACAAGTCTTTGACGTGAAAAAATGCCCAAAACTTTTATTTTCATTTATAAATGCTAACAAATCGATCTAGGATGAAACACTATGAAGTATATACATCAATTTTTATACATCTGTATTCATATTCACAAGAAGGAGACAAGAGGCTTATGGAGTCTTGGCAAACTCTGCCTTTTTAGCTGGGTCAGTAGGTAACTTAATTTTGCTGAGTTGATGCATGTAAGAGCAGATCTATGAGGCGTTTTGAAGGACCTCCTCATGCTTTTCTTTGCAGGAGGTTTTTAAGCCTCTCTGCAAACCTGTTGCTTTGGTTAAAATGTGATCTTTTGGAGCCTGATGAGCATATCAGCCCGATTTTGTGGTTGGTTTTAGTGTCTTATGAAACAAAAAAAACCCAAACAGACAAAAAAGAGTTGTCTTTGATACCTCGAGGAAGGTTGGACTTTGATCTCTCTGCCACTTAGCACTTGGTTGCTCTGTTCAAATGATGCAGATTCCCTGTGGAAGGAAAGGGGAATTGAGCCTCAAAGAAGCCACGACATGCTGGAGCTTGTTTCCTTCTCAGGGTGAAGGGATCCTACACCTTACCTTGTAGTGACTCTGCTGATGGGGCAGCCCTTGGATGGGGACTGAAACTCCTAACAGGTGGCCTGAGGGTGTGTTTTAAGTTAAAAGCAATAAAACAGTCTGTGCTGTGAGGAGGGGTGATGTAATGTTCCCCCTCCTCCCTGGATGAGCTGTAGGTTTTCGTAGTGCTGATCTGATGGGCTGTTCTCTGCATTTGGTGGAATGAGTGGCACTTTATTACATTAGGTGATATAATTGAAGTAAATGTGGCATGAGTCATCCAAGTGGTTATGTATGCAGAGGAGGAAGACTTTAAAATTAAGTCTCTGAAGGAAAGACGTACAAGGAATGCAGAAGATTTCTAGCATTGCCTGTTTTTTAATGTGGAGGAGTCCTTACCAGGAAAAAGGGAATTTTGCTAGAAGTCATTCAAGGGATTTGCCCTCCACAAGTTTGGTCACTCTCCATTCATGAAATATGTAGTCTACCAAAGTAAGGAAGTTCCTAATGAATGAGGGGAAAGCAGTGACTTTGGAGTTGGGTTGGATTACCTACCCAAGCCAGAGACTGACCCTTCCCGCATGTGTAGAGACTGGGTTGTATTCGCTGTCAGAAAACACAGGTTATTTCTTCAGGACTGGCCCTGACCCTGCAAAACTCATACAAGATTCCATGTGTGGCATCAGAGGCTGGATCCAATGCCCCAGAGAACTTACCCTGAAAAAAGATAAATCCTCTGAAACGTGGCCGGGACAAAGCAGGAGTCACAAGTAGCTCCATGCAAGCACTAGTCCAGGCAGGTGCTAGAGCACAGCATCACCAGCATGTTGGGACTTCTGATTGTTCATATAAATACAGCACCAGCTCTTGCAGGGTCTCAGGGCTGAAGTGTTTATATTTAGTTGAAATGACCCACATTTAAAGTGAACCGGATGGAGCTATTCACACACTAATGAGAAGAAATTGCCTTGGCCAATCGCAGGGTGCCAGCCATCGTGCCTGCTTTATAAATGAGATTAATGACTCAATTTGCAGTAAATGCTTCAGCAAGGAGAAACTTATTTTGCTATACTAATTGTGTCACATATGTGCCTCCAAACACCAACTGTGCGAAGCTGGATGTCCCTGTGGTGCGCAGGACGACTGGGCTCTGTGGGTTTATTAATGCCATTGCCCCGATTTCTGTGCTGCAACTGATCATTTTGATCTTTGGGTTTAGTGCTGCAGCATAAGTGCTGGTGATGGCAGAAATTATTGTGTAGTATAATCCTCCCCGTCAGTGAAAGAACAAGAGTCTGTCTCTAACATAAGCTGTTCAAACCTATTTTCCCCCCTATCATGAATAAAAATCTAATGTTATTTACTTAGGCTTTCAATTAGTTTTTAATTGCAATGAAATGATGAATAATTGCCAGGGCCTCTAATTTGCTCAATAGCTACTGTGATTTTAATGGCTTTTTACAAAACTTAAATGTTGTCCATTTCTAGGGCATACCATATTGCTTTGATAGAGTAAATGAATTCAGAGCTTCATCAAATTAATCGTTACACTCACTTTTGCATTCGTTCCCATGTTACTAACAGGTTTGTTAATGTAAGTGTGAGAAAATAGGATTTGCTGACAATGGACCAACATCCACAGCGGGTGTAAATTAACCTTGCCACACTGAAATCTGCAACTTGCTTTACACCAGCTAGAGCTCTGCCCCAGTTTGTTCATTATTCATCCCGTTATTCTGGTTTTGACATTGGATACAATTGTCCTCACATTTTTCATGCTTTTACACCACCGTAGTTTTGATGTCAGTGGAATTACTCAGAAATCACTGTGGGGCTAGTAAGAGAATTGCATGTAAGTATTCCATGAGGGGACTTTCTTTCCACTGGCAAATTTACAATTCCCTCCCCCCAACCTTTTTATATAAATATATTTGGTGAGAGATGTAGTGGAGGTCTGAATAGCTTGTTTGGCTGTAGAATTATCTTCATAAGTTTGTTTCCATGCTTCATGCCTTGTTAAATGTGCTTCTGATTTCAGCTGAAACTATTAGCAGTTGCTATATACAGAGCCTCTCTGTGAGCTCTTTACCCATTTACAGTGAGAAAGGACAGTGTTTGTTCAATTTTGTGTCTTCACAAAATACTGAAATGAGTAGTGTCCCATTGTCTGGGGAGTATGTGCATTTCCAAAGTGGTCTATGAAAAATCCAAAGTAGAGACTCGTGCCTTTTAAGCTCACAAAGCAAGCCACAGTGCAAGAGCAGCCTCTTTGTTGCCCATTCTGAAAAACACTGAAATATTGTGCCAGGTTCTTTATTGAAAGTTAGCATGCCCCTCAGCTTCATCCTACCCTCCTAAGCTCAGCCTCGTGACAGCTGTAAAAATGATTAGTTTGTGCTCTGTTATATTTAGGTGACAGTCTTGGACAATAAACCGCATGTTACTGAGTTCAGGGGCTTTCACCAAGCGTGATGTACAGCCTGCAGATGGCCCTGAAGATGGGGCAGGGACAATTCCCTTCTGTAGGATGGTTTATGCCTGAAGCACAACTGTAAGGGTGTACCTCGCTGTGCTCCTCATGCCCATGTCACACACAGCCGTGGAGCAGTGCCATGGAAAACATGGACCACTCTCAGGGGGCTGCAGCGTGTGCCCTCTGCAGCCTCACGGTGACGACCTCTGCAGCAAAGAGGTTATGGGATTTGGGGATCTGGTGAGCCTCTGTGTGTGTAAAACTCTGGTTATGATACATAACAAATTCTCTTGCTTTATGGAAGAGCCTTGCAGTCTGGAATATTTTACTCTCAAATTTGCAATACTCTACTGTGCATGGTTCTCCTGCTTATGAAGCCTCCCTGAAGGAAGAACAAACTATATTAAAACGAACCCCCAAACTCTGACAGTGTCAGTGTGGCATCAGGTGAAAATGTTTCACAGGGATGAAATATACTGCAGGTGTAATATTCTGACATCTTACAGTAAAGGCTTCTGACGGAAAGGTTTTCCTTGTCAGGGAGGGTATGTTTGTGTTCTGACTTAACAGCTCTCTGGTGGTGGACGGAGCTCTCAGAATATAAAGAGAACTTTAAAAATCATATAATGCAGCGATTATTTCGCACTGTCTTTTTGAACTCTGGATTCAAAACGCTTGGTATGAAGAGAGCTGATTGCCAGTTTGTGTAAAAGAGAGATTCAACAATGAGGAAGTAAGGATTTACTAAAGGGACTTGGATAAGTTCCTCCTAGTATTCCACGTCACTAGCTCCCATCTCCGGCTCCTGTGCCATGGTGTGAAAAGATCTGCATCCCCAGATCAGCATATGGATTTTTGTTCCAACACTTCAGTCTCTTATGTTAATGGCAAGGAGATAGGGATAAAATATGGTGCCGTGCTGTGCTGAGCTCAGAAATGTGTATTTAGTGCTCTATCTGCTGCCTTATGCAATGGATTTTTTTCTACTATATAACTCTATCCTGGGAGAGGTGATTTGATTGCAGCATGGTTGCAATTAACTCCAGAAAGTATCCTGGCCAGGGCTAATCTTGTTAATACCATATTCCTGGAAAGTGCTAGTTAATATCATGCTAAGAGCAATGTAAGAACTAAGATATTTGATTAAAAGAGTTTGTATATTTTATATTTTTACTGCATGGGAAATCTCAAGTTGGACCTCTTTTTAAAAATGAAGTCTTGACAACAATGTCTCTTTTTATTTGCTCAGAAATATGGATGCACAGCATAAACAAATTCAGCAGATTTGTAATTCTGTAAAGTTCTCTGGTCCTTGCGTTCTTTTGTAGACTGTCAGGGGAGAAAAGAACCAAAACCTCAGTGAATTGATCATCCCTTTGCTATCTGAATAATTTCAGTTAAGCACTATGTTATTTTTCCTACCAGGTTTTCAGCCATAGCTGGCAGCCTTCTCTCTGTTAATCTCTGTGGTTTGCTCTCCTATTTCCTATACATTTTTTAGCTGCTGGGTGGATGCTATTATGGCGCATCCAACCTTTGGTATAAATAATTTATTCCGAAGGTTCAGTATGTTATAACGTGCATGAAGCATCTTGCATTTATTTTTAATGCTTTTGCTTTCCTGAGAGGTTTCTACATCCAAAACTACCATCACAGAAAACTGTCAATCTTCAAGCAGAAGGGAGAAACTTTTAGACCATATCATTCTATTTTTCTAGCTATAAATCATACTCTTCTGGTGAAGAAGTGGAGCAAACGGTTATTATTTACCATTTTGAAGAACCTGGCTTGGATGATGTGAAAATGTCTGTTTGCATTTGGTGTGAAGTCTCTGTAAGCAACTCCCTGTGCTCACAAGCTTGCGAGTCGTGTGCTGGTCCCCTGTGGGAACCCAGTGAAATTATGGAAATGTTGAAGGGCAGTTGGGCGACTGATAGACCTAAGTGCTAAAAACATAAAAAGAGGTGTAGCTGGGGCAGCAGTAGCCAGGAGTGCCTTGGTACTACAGCACAGCCAGGGGATGAACCCACCCCATACGACAGATGGGAAGACAGCAGAGTTCAGTGGGGACAGGTGAGCTGATCCCTGCAGGTAGTGGGCAGAATGGTCATAGGAAGGATAGTTTAAACATTCTAGGCATTATTTAATGGAAAAAATTAATTGTGGTGGGAGGCTATTCATTTTTTNTTATAGCTGTTGGAAACTTGTTTGACATACCATCCTTGAATTTATGCTCCTTTAGCCATAAAACTGTATTATGATTTAAAACTAAGCAAACTTGCCTTATGTGAGATGTATAAAATATTAAATTAATATCTACCCTGTCTGCAGATAACACAGAGAATAGCGCAGGAGTGAAAGAGACACTGTCTCTAGTGGCTTCCCCTGAAAACTGGAGCCTGCTGCTCCTCAGAGTTTCTATTGACATGCTAGGCTGTGACTTGCAGAGTTTCTCAGAAAAGAGGACTGGTAATAGAGCGAATAATGTCCAAGGGAGATTGAAAGAGGATGTGAAACTTCTGGAGTGAAATCGATGGACAGATTCAACAATGATAAAAGGAAATGTTCCGTGCATGCTCGTTCAGCATGTACAGGGGCTTAACTGTTTGTTGGCCTTTTAAGGGCCTTGTACAATATGATGCAGTGAAATTGGAACTGAACCAGTGGCTGCAGCAGTTTACCACAGACTTTTGAACCATTTGCATGCACAAGTCCCTTCAATAACAACCTTAGAGGGGCACTTCATGGCTGAAAATCAGTCCTGAGACATGGAAAGTGCTATGACAGCAACTGTTACAAGGCACATCACAGTTCAGTAGCTGGAAGGTGAACTAATTCAATTTCAGCTTAAGAGGGAGCTTTCCAGGCACAAGGAAGGAGCAGGAACAAAGGGGGCTCTCCATAGGAATAGGATAATTAAGTGCTGAGCTAGTTTACCTGATGAATGGGCATGGGGAGTCTTTCAAATTCATTCCAAGGAGTATTTTAGTCTGGTCTGACTCTGTAGATTAGTGACGGAGATAAAATTTTCAGCTTCAGTCTCAGTGCATTTTGTTTTTCTGTTCAGCTAGTTACAACATCTTGTACTTCAGTCAGCTGTCTGCAGGCCTGAAAGAGCATGGTTTAAATTTTTTTCTCCTCATTAAAGGCAGAAATAGGGATAGGCAATCAGAGCTGGACAGAGACCAGAACTCAAAACGTGGATGGTTGTGGATGGGTGCTGCTCAGTCCCTTCTCTGTTTCATAACTCTTAGCTACCTAAGAATGATGATATTTCTCTTACAAGCTCAAGATCAAATTCGAATCTGTTTTACTGAAGGGTTTCGCCTCAGCGAATGGGCTGCGCTTTTCAGCAGATCAAACTCTACAATGTGATGGTCTTTTCTGGTCTTAGCATTAACAAATAGAGCCAGTTCAGTCTCTACCAAATACTGCTGTGCTTGTGCTGTTAAATTGCATTGGCTTGTACTAATACATTTCACGAAAATGCCCGTGCTGAGCAGTACTGTGAGCTAATGGAGTTGCATCAAAACTAAAGGTGCTACACCCACTTAAATTAGTTGGGAATTTGGTCTGCAGCATATGATATCTAACACAGTACTGAAAAAAACTAAAATCCCCAAACAGCAAGTCTCATCAGGTCTCAACTGTGTTCCCCCTAAAACAACAAATTCAGGTACTGTGTCATGACTCCTTAAAAAGAAACCTAAATCTTGACACAGAACACAAATATATTATGACTTCTCTATCTGTTTCTGCTAACACTGTTCTTGCCTTGGCTTGATTGAACCAGCAAATTAAAGCTGGACTACTTTTTTTTTTCTTAAACCTTTCTGTAGATCAGGTCTAATTCGTACTTTTACTGCTTTGTTTCTACCTTAATTTCAGTTAATTTACTCTAGACTTGTACTGGACTGAGTAGAAACAGAATCAAGTCCGTAGACTTAAGCCTGAATTTTCGATTTTGTAGCTGCTTACAAGAAAATCAGGCAAAATTAAGTAGAGAATGGTAATAGAAAATGTGGAATTACTTTCAGTTTTTTTTTTTTCTTTTTATTAAGTATTGTTTCCAGGAGATGAATCTTTTCAATACCCTGTGCTTTCTTCCCAGTGATGAGAATGGATAACAGTAAGCCAAATAGCACTGGCTAGTGCCTTCTCTGCAGCATGTGGGTGCCATGAAATGCGCTGATTCCAATGTGTGAGGCTTTTATTCACACAGTGCCTGCTTCTCTAAGTGTATCAGTAGTTGCTAAATATGCCACATGACTTTCCACTTGGGAAACCGTTTCCCTATGCCTGCCTCATTTGTAGAAGTTGACACAGGCAGCAAATGCCACCAGCAGTCTAAGGTTAAAATGAGCTATTCTAGTAGGCCTTTGCTTTCTGTGTATTTGCTGTGCTTTACTTGCCTCTGGCAAGTTACAAATGAGAGTAAGAGACATGACTTTTCGAGAGAAAACAAGCCGCAGCCTTATAAGAAAAGGAGCAATAAATAATCTGGGTAAATATTCCTTGCTGTGCAGAGTTAACTACTCCTACAATCCTGCACAAGCTGTCCGTGGCCCAACATGGGCCTGATTTTTCCTTTGCCATGCTGCAATGACTTCACTGAAGTCCACGGACCTGTTTTTGCAGAACATAAATCTCCAAGTCTGCCTGTGTGCTGCGTGCCAGCTTTGATTTGGGAGCTGCTTGGACATCAGAGCATGCCTAGTATCTGTCAGTGAATACTGGTGCCTAAAAACACTTATCACTGTGGCAGAAGTTATGTTCTGTCACTGGCATACAGTGTGTGAGCTTCACTGGTGCCATGACCAGGTGTAACTTGGAGGTACACACTGATAAATCCAAGCCACTCCTTTATATCCATGCCTTTATGGATACCAAAGCTGTTAGGGTTACCAAAATTAATATACGCAACCACACACAGTGGTACAGCACAAACCTCCTGGGTAGGTGCTGGCTGAGGTGGTGGGGTCGAGCCTCTGGAAACTTTTAGGAAATAATTAATATTCAACAGACTTACCTGCTTGGCAACTGTTTGAAGTGCAGGAGCTGTGAACACATCGCAGGAACATCCAGGAAGCAAAGAGTTTTTGAAGGAATCTGACTGTGTATCACACATAGGTAAGTCCTTCTGAGATAAGAGAAATCTAGATCCCACCTAGAGAAATCCCTGGAGGAAGTCGTGGTTAAATCAGCAGAATTTTCATGCAGATAAAAATTGCTTAGCCAGCTGCACCATTCCTCCAGCAGCACCAGCCTGGTCCTTGAAGTTCATTGCCTACTGCTGTGTGCCGAGTTCCAATTGTCAGATTAATGTAGTTTTACAGCAGTGAGGCTCCTGCATCCCTGCTTCAAAGGCAGGTGGTAGTTCTACTTTCTCTTCTTTTTTGGAAGAGGTGATACACATATATGCTGACTGAACTTTTATTGGTCCTCTGTACTGCTCATATATCACCTTCTGATGCTGTATAGGATTGCATAAGCTCAGACTTGTCCCAGTTTACCTGTGGGCCTTAGTACACTGATTATCTCCATCCCAGGGGGATTGTCCTATGCCCCATGGCATCTGTGCCCCCAAGGATGAAGGTGCTTCTACTCTGAAATCCTGGTGACACACACAGACTGTATCCTTAGGTCTGGGCAGAAAAGGCAACTGGCTCTGCAAGCATCCCACAACAAGCAACCCAGACCCCAAAACAGGCCTTGCTCGGAAGCAGACTGTGCTTTAGTGTTCTTTTCTCCAGTCAGAAGAGCTGCAGCACTCTGTGGATGGAGGTGCAGAACAGCCCCACGCCTTGTGTTCAGCACTGCCAGGCTAGACAGGACATAAACATCAGGACATTTTTTCTATCCATTTGTCATTTAACAGGATGTGAGCCA
The DNA here is from genome assembly GCA_013397975.1 of Machaerirhynchus nigripectus. Taxonomy (NCBI): domain Eukaryota; kingdom Metazoa; phylum Chordata; class Aves; order Passeriformes; family Dicruridae; genus Machaerirhynchus; species Machaerirhynchus nigripectus. The sequence goes on from VZRQ01004993.1 coordinate 1,342,938, forward strand.
GCTGGCATCTCTCCTCTGTGGCCTTGTCAGCAAGCCTCCTGTTCCACCCTGAATCTATTATGGCCCGTTTTCCCTTGACTGCGTGTTCAGTTTGCTGCTCCTGTGGCTGTGCCCCAGCAACATCCCTCCTCTCAAGTTATGGATAACCTTTTCCTCCATCGGTACCCTGCAAAGGGGGTGTCTGCAACATTCCAAAGGCCTTTGATGGCAGCAGGCTTTATTTATCATATTAAACCCATGTAACACAAATTTTAAGGCTTGTACTCCCCTGCTTCTCTGCATACTACTATGGAGCTTTTTTACCCTGTGCTATATTCTTATTTGAGCTGCTACCTCTTATTCCTTCTTTGAAGTCCTGTTCAAGACCACCTTTGCCCTCTGAAACTGCTGTCCTTAAAGTTACTGATATCTCTTCTAACCTATCAAGACATAAGTTGGAAGAAAGGGGTTTGTCCCAATTTCTGTTTAGTAGAATCCAGTCTTGCAGGAAAAGAAACGGAGCTCTGTTTACAGAAGTCCCAGATCAAACACCTCTGACTGCTGGTAGAGCAAGGATCTCACTTGGGGTTTATCCCTTTGCTAATGACTTTCTTATCGATGAGGGTGTTGATTCAGTGAGTGTCTAATGCTTTCTGGTCATCAATTATCTCTCCATGGCTTGCTTTCATTCAGCCTTGGAACAGAAATTCCCCAGACACCAGATGATTCATGGACACCTGTAGACAGCTGGAAGTCTGACTTAGTACTGCCATCATTTGCTGTAAGGTCCATGATCATCTGTGTGTGTAAAATGCTACAATTGGAAAGATCAGAGCAACCTAAAGACAGGCTAGAGGAATATGAGAGCATTAAGAAACTCACCCATTCCTGGGAACCTCTACCATTTGGCTGCACCAATGCATCCCCAGCCCCTTATTTAAAGCTGATGGTGCAAGCTCCAGGCATTAGGTGGGGATCCTGAATTGTCAGTCCTCACCTGGAGTATGAGGATCCATGTAATGAGGACCAAGCTCCTGACCCAGCCAGCCAAGCCTCTGTCCCAAAAGCTGGGAGGCAATGAGGCAGCAGCCAGAGCTGTCTGCCCTTTGTCTCTCTTACAGCTAACAGGCTTTATGCCTGAGGAAGGAATGAGGAAGCACTTTATTTAAATAGTGTGTTATATGGCCTGGTGTGTGTACGTGCTTTCCCAGATGTGCGCAGGGCAGCTTTAGGGCAAAGTTGTTTTCACCTCTGGTGAAAATAACTGCTTGTGTGCCAATGAGCTTAACAAATTGTTAACTAAAACAGAATCCAGTCTGTATAAAAGACTAACTGCTAATACTTAAAAAAAAAGGTAGCCCTTCAGCAGCCCATCTCGTGTACACGTCTTTGAAGCACAAGAGAGGTAAAGCAATTCCCGTCTTGCCCTGGTTCATTGCATTGAGGGACCTTGAGAACAGGAAATGGCTTCTAGAAATGTGGAGCTCTCCAAAAGACAGACTTTCCCATTAATGCCAATGGAATGATTTTTAGTTTCATAATAAGCCCCCCTGCATAGTTCTTCCACTATTTATACATCTCATAGAGATTCCGCCTACATGGAAAGAAAGGAAAAAGGGGGGGGGAAGACGGGAGGGAGAGAGGAAAAAAAAAACCAACCAAATTTAATCAGATTACTTGTAGACTGGGAAACTTAGAATGAGTGTACCCTGCCCTAGAAAAGAAATGGTTGAAACCGCATCATATTTATTTCAGCAGTGTGGATGAGAGATGGTGTGCTGTATTATGTTCGCTACTTCATATTCCATTTTCTCCCTCTGCTGGCAGTCGGAGACAGCAAAGTTGTAACTAATAGAAAACAACAAAACTCTCAAAAGGCTGAAGCATTCAGGAATCTCAAAACTCTGTGCTATATGCTGAGAAATTAGGTCGTACCATACTTCAGTCCAATTAGTGCTGGAAATGGCTGACAGTCATCCCCTGTACAGAGCAGAATAATTCCTAGAGAAGATTAGTGCAGCTAAACGCAGCCCTCTTTCCTTTCGAGAGACAGCGGATGGTCTCACGTGTTCATGTCACAGTAAAATATGGGCTGCACAATCAAACCTGGGATTCAGATAATTTCAATATTCAGATAATCACTTATTTTTGGTTTGTTTGTTTTTTTTTTTTTAATCACAACTTCAGGTTTGTGATTTTAGAAATAGTATTTCTTCTCTTTGGGTTATGATATTCTGTGTACTTCTACTGGTTACTGATTCTTCGCTTGGGTTTTTTTGGTTTTTTGTATTTTTGGTTTTTTTACTTTCTTTTGAAAATATTTCTTTAATATACAGACCTAAGGGAAAAACCCTGCTAAAGCAGTTGTAAGAAAAAGATTCTGTACTATGTATTAAAAAAAAAAAAAAAAAAATTAATTTTTGTTCCAGAGAACTTCTTTAAAAACAACAGGCTTTTACATAAATTAAAGCTTACTGGCAGTACATATTTATTAATAATACTGCCCTATAGGATAAAATAAATGTTACAGACTTACTTAAAAGGAACAGCTAGCAAATAAGAATATAATCTTGCCTATAATGCAGATACTACCTTCTGCTCCATAGGGCGGGGGTATTAACCTTGCAAATAATATTATACTAATGACTACAAACCATAAACTATAAATCTTATAAATATATATCAACCTGGCATGGAAATGTTTATATATTCCCTGTAGCAAAACAGAATCAGCAGTATTGAATTAATAGCATTAAGCTTTTTAACTGTTCTTTGAGATATTGTAGTAAATATTATAGCCATTTTATGGCTGAATAAATGGAGGCAGGAAAGACTTTGTTTAACAGCCTAGAAGTGCAGATTTCTAATCCTCCTTTTATTGATACACATATTAAAGACAGGTGGGGATTTTTTTTTCCTCTTGAAGGGATGCATTTAGAGCAATAGCTGGCGAGGCTTAGAGAAGTAAAGTGCATTTAGTGGGAATTTAGCTAGGGGAAAATGCTGGCAGATGCTAAGGAATAGTCAAGTTAAACAAAGACATCTGTGAGCAGTGGCAGTGCTGGGAGAATAATCCTGTAGTCAGCAGTAAAGGAGACCTGAGTTAGAGCTGCCATGGCAGGCACAGGTTGGGGCTGGGATGTGAGGACAACTTTGCAGAAGTGTTGTGGCTCAGCTGAAGGAGCCAGACAAAACCACAGGAAGTTTATAAATAGAGGAAGCTTTAAAACATAGCATTAATAGTGATAGAAAGTCTAAGAATGAGAACATCTTGAGTTTTTTCATACCTTCTCACTGCTGTTCAGTTGTCTGCCCAAACCTGGAATGTCTCAATGGGTCGTGCTTCTTCAGCACAGGAGCTCCTGCTACGTGCAGTTGCTCTGTGGAGATGAGCACAGATGCTTCTCAGTTACCCTAGAGCAGCAAAGTACCTTCTATTCATTTGTTGTCTCTCTGCCAGGGTGGGCACCATAGCAGAGGTCCAGCTCCTTCATTTTATTAACTGTCCTGCACACAGAAAAGTGAATATCTTGTTTTGTTATTTTGATGAAGAAGCATCTTTATGATAACAATTAACCATTAGAGAGGTTCTGTGGATACAGGCATGTTCCAAGCAATGTATGGCAAAGGTTCACACACAGATTTAATACCTTTGCATTAAATTATTGTGCAACAATAACTAATTCCCTTCACTCTTTCAGAGACTCTTGCTGTGGCCTCAGCTTGCCCACAACAGCACAGGCTGGGAGTTTGTAGAGAAACCTCCTCTCTGTTTTTATGTGTGCAGTAGCTACATTAAATCTGCATTTTCCTCTAGCTTAGATGGAAAGATCAGTTAAAAAATAATTGCCACTTCCTTTTCTCCCACTGTGATTGCATTCGATGAAACCATGCGTAAGATGCAAGGCTCTTTCCCTGCCCCTCTAAAGACACCAGACTAGTTTTTCTGTTGCCCAAATATTGCAGCATGTTCCCGACTTTAGTCTTCAGACTTTTTTTTTTTAAGTTTTTTTGAGGATGAACTGTTAAACATTGTCATACAATGAGAAGTATTACATGCACACTCTTGTTCATAGATTAAATATTGTTTTCTTTAGGAAAGAATAAAAATAAAGGATAAAGTCACATAAATAGTGCTTGATTATTTGACAAATGGGGGACGTCCTGAAGTAGTTTTCAGAGTGGACACCGAAGAAAATAGGATATTGTTATGACTGGATATGCAAATTCTACACATTGAGGAGTGTGGTGGTGCCTAAGAAAAGCCTTGTAAGTTGTGAATGAAGAGTCCTGAGTAAATTCCCACAAAGGTTAGAGGGAAGGTTCCTAGTAGAGTATTTTGGAAAGAGGTGGTTGGATATGCTCTGAATTGTGACTTCTGATCAAAACCATAAAATAAGCCTGTGTTAATAGATCAGCCATGTCCTCTGAAAGAGGGAATTTTTTAAGTGCTTTAGTACTTTACATAGCACAGAGATGTTATTTGCTTTTATGTAAATATTTTAATTAAATATTACTGTTATTTGTGAACCATCACTATTTATGTAGTATGTATTGTTAGTCTTTCTTGTCAAGGGAGCAGGTGTTTTATTCCAATTAAAATTCACCGTAAACGAGTCCCAGCCTGCTTTGAAACAGACAAAACACTTTGGACTGGGTCTTGATTTGGGTTTGTAACAGTGACCTTTTCTTTGCAGATGATGTGCCTGCTGGCTTCAGTGATGTTCCCCTTTCACAGCAGAAGACAAAGCCTGGTTGTTCAGCAGACCCGGAGTGTGAGCTCAGAAAACTGAACAGGCAGAAAATCCAAAGTCTCAAGTCAATATCGTAAGTCTAAATTCAGCTTTTTCCTGAATCACCTATTTACCTCTTACTGCCTTCAATTCGCTTCTGTAGTTCTTGTGGAGTGTGTTGCAACAGACTGAGTCGTCTTCTGTCTGAGTCGAGCTGCATGTGGAAATGGTGTGCTAAATAGGCTCTGAAGTTTGTCTCTAATTTGTGTTTAGCAGTTAGCAGTGGTTACTACTGCCATCCCCGAAATGCTGCTGTTGTAATTAGCACCAATTTCTTCTGTGTGCTAGAAAATGCATGCTGCAAATAGTAAGATTTGAAGAGTGGACTGAAGTAATAGGACCAGTCCAAAGGGATATCAAATGCTTTCAGCTTGCATTGGCCTCTGGGATTTTGGAACTCAGTGCTTCTTAATCTTAGGCCTTTAGAAAGGATTTCTTTTTCTTTTCATTATGCTCTTAAAGATGTGGGGGTTTGTGCTTCTTTCCCCCTCCCCCTCTTTCCTCCCACAACTTTATGGAGGAACACTTTTGATTTCCTTGGTGATAAAAACAATTCCCTCGTTCTATGCCCTGTGGTCAAATGTAGCTTCACATGCTGGACAGCTGATTGCAAGGATTTCCTTCACAAAAAAGTATGTCAGCAAGCACAATATGTCCTGCAGCATCCTGCAGTGTGGAAGGTGTGTAAATGACAACAGCAAGACGTGCAGTGAAACAGAAACGAACAGGATTTCAGCAAAACAAGTACGAAAGCAATTTAGGAACATCTTGAGACAGTTTTTATATGGCTTTTAGACAAATGAGCAAAAACAACCTCTCACCTGATCAAAAAGACCTTTCTCTTCTCTGTGTATATTTTTGAGGGACATATAAATGTGGTAAAGAAACACTTTGATAGCAAAATCAAGAGGAAAATGTAGCCATACCTACTGAGATATGTGTGTATGACCGGTAGACCTGATATATATTTGCTATTAAAAGGAAATATATCTGTACATATTGCTGCCAAGCCCCTAACAGTGCTTTTTATTATCTTTCCACTACATGGACAGCACCATCTTCCTTCCCTAAACATTATTCTTACTGGACTAAAAGCTATATAGCACAAAATCTCAATGCATGGAAGATTTGAGCGGAGGAGGTAAGCACAGATTTTTTAAAACATTTTTATTCATTTTGCTTTTGAATGTTTAAAACATTGAAATAATTCTTTATTTCCCCCAATGTCCATATAAGTCATGCATTATAACCTTCCACATATGTGGTCAAGTAAATGAGCAGCTAACTTTGACAATTATCCACTTTTTCTAGACAAAACCAGGTTTTACTTGTGCACTGAGTATGTCTGCTCCCATAGATGGTTCTGCATCCCTTTTAGGTGCTTGAAAAAAATGGGCCACTAATTTCACAGGTGGATATTTTTTTAGCCTAGCTTGCTGTTGCTAGCTCCAAAGAATTTGGTTTCTGAAAGGCCAAAAATACAGGAAGGGCTAAAATCCAGGCTTAAATGTTGTTCTTTTTTTATGTCTACTTGTACTGCTATATATTAATGGTATCCTTTCATGCACTGTGGTGCACTATATGTTCATGCTCACCCAGCAACTCCTCTATTGTGCATGTGTGACAGCCCAGTCCTAAAATCCTTTTTAACATGTCACAGTATGGAAAGGCACAATAATGTGGGCTCAGCATGTTTTAACTGTACAGTCCTCCTGGGCATGTAGGATGTTGTAGCAGATGGATTTCATGTAAATAACAAGTAAATTTAACCTAAAGAAAGAGAAAAATATGTCACTTTGCCAGGAATCCCTACTTGTAAAGTAGAAGAGTTCTCCCTTGCTTTCCTGGTTCTAGCTGGTCAAGATATTTATAGGAAGCAGGTTCTTGTTTCATATTTTAGTGCACAGTATTCAGTGTGGCCTTATTCATGTGTGAAGGAAGATGTCTCACAAGTGGCCTTAACAAACAAACAAAAGGCGTGATGTGAGACAAGCTGCAAGGGGAGGAAGGGAGGGATGTGAAGGATGGGGGGGAAACACCACGAAAATATTTAAATGTCCCCTGTACAAAGAACGAAAAATTATATTGGTTGCACTTGCCTCAGACATGAAGAGTGTCACTTGTACTTTAATTCAGTTCCACATCTTTTCCTTTTTCCCCTCAGTCAGCTCTAGCATGACATAGTTTGTCTCATGTCCTGCTATACAGATGTGCTGCATTATCGGTCCAAATTTGGTGCTTTCCTGCTATGTCAGGTACCCTTTTTCCCACATGTCATGGGATAGCTTACCTCAGGATGCTTCAGCACATGTGCAGTCAAGGCCAGGAAATGCCACATTTCTACAGCACTGGGTGTGCTTGCTCTATTATGAGTCAGGAAGATTTGAGGAATTGATGTAACACACTAAATAAATTATGCATTATTCAGTGATTATTTCTGATTTTCATTTTTGTTTTTCCCCAGGAATTCCTAAACCATGCCATATATTATCAGCAGGTCAAAATGTCATTAATCCAAATTCTTCAATTAATTTCTGCAGAAATGTGCAGGCAACTAAGTTTTATTGAGAAGTTTTTACCAAAATGAAAGGCAGTTTGCCCGCTGCTTGCAGTCTCCAGAAATTGTGTATTGTAGAAGGTGGAAAAACACAGGATGTGTTGTGGTGCCTGTCATCTGTCAGAAATGATTATGAGTAACCAGTGAATTTGAAATTTAGGATCAGAACACTATCAGCTGAAAATCATGGATGTGTGTTAAGTAAAGGATCGCTCACACATTTCTGCAAATATCTGCATGGTGATTTTTCTGTTTCGTTCTTTCTAGGTAGTTGCACAATGCAAAGTTATTGGGTAATAGGCTTAGAACAAGTAAATTCAGTGAGTTGGTCTCCCAAGCCAAATTGCATCTCTGTCAGAGTCCTGCAAGGGAAAGTGAAATAAATGAAAAAAGTTGGCGTTCTCCTATACAGTGTGTGAAGTAAGGAAAGCAAAAGAATTCTATGATTTTTCTGGAATTTTTATGCACACATACTTTTAAAATGAATTTTCATTTTAAAAGAAATACAGGGAAATTAAGCACATACAGTGCTCTGACTCTTCCAAGCTGTGGAAAAGAAACTCATGCTTTGCATTGAATTTATATTGTTAGATTCAGCAACTGCATACAGTAATTACAGCATTATCTGTCATGGTGTTTCTGTACTAAATATGCTTCACATTCAGCATCTTAGATTATTTTTGTCAATCCATTCACCCAATTGGTCACAGATAAACTCATTTGGAAATCTAGATAATCTTGTCTGTTTAGCATCTGTGGAAAGTGGTAAATGCCATGGTGTTCATATGAAAAGCAATTATCTCTACTTCTTTCCTTCGCCTTATTTACAGTCATTGTGAATCTTGGTATTTCAAATATTTTGTTAGGCTGCTTCCACACTAATTTTTTTCTACTGTCTTTATAGTATTTTTTTACAAGTTCCCTGGGAACAAAATTTCTGCCTTGGAACTAGAGACATTGCACAAGGGATGCTCCTGCTGCAAGCTTTATTGTTCTGGATAAAGGGTTGCTTCCTATGGCTAGGACCTCTCCACCAGCACAAAACCTTGGTGGGAGAGGAAATCTGAATAAAGAAGGGGGTGCTCTGCACTTTTGCAAGCTTGCAGCCTGGAAGCTCCCACAGCCTGTGACTGCCCATGGCACAGAAGTGAAAATAAACATTACAGAGCTGAGGGGAAGTAAAAAGAAACCCAAAACCAAAGACAAGTAGGAAGGCAGGGGTTTAAGGCACAGTGATGCGCTTAGGGGACAGAAAAATTGGAGAAGGGTCAAATGAGGGTACTGTGTCTTCACACCCATTTCCCTAACTCCCCCTGATGTTTGTTCCACCTGCAATTCAGCTCAAGCCTCTGAATGGGCAAAGCTTGAAGAAAATTGCCCAAGTTTTGTGATTTGCTACAGTCTCTATCCTCACTGTACATGAGGTGTCCATGTCACCTGCATTTAGGGGTATTGAACGGTCCTGTGGAGGCTGGTGTCTCTGGCCATTGACTGTGTGAGGAGTGTAGAAAGGTTAGTCTCCCAAGGAAGGTGTCTTAAAAGTTTGTCCACAGCTGAAGGCTATCCCCTTCCCCCAGCACAACTTCCTTTTAAGCCATTTTCCACTGTGATAGCTCAGAACAGAAATATTTTGTCTGGTTTCTCCCTTAAAGTTATATTTGGAGACTGCTGTACAAAAAAAAAAACCTCTGCAGACTGATGCAGAGTATTATTAATTTTTACCCTCATTATTTTTTACTTGTCTTGCCTTATTTTTATAGTTCTGCCTTTCTTCCTCCTCACCAGATTGTTTATACTTAAAAAGAAATAAGCCTTCTGCTTGTTGCATAGTCAGTTCTCTTTACATTTTTCTGAAGTTAACATTGGTTTCTGTTGTCCTTTTCCGTGTTTAGACATAGCCAGGATAAATTTCAATGACAGCCTTTCCAACTGTTTCTAAATATTTCTCATTTTTCTTGCAGACCCATTTCCATATGCTGCAGGATTCAAAGCAAAATTCCATAAGGCGTGCTCTGCATCCCCCCAGCCATCCTCCCAAAAGTGGAAGGGGCTCGGTTTGCTGAGGTGGAGCTCACTTTCCACGCCCCCAGCGCCAGCAAATCTGCTGGGAGTGGGAGGACAGTGGAGCAGCCACCCACAGCCACCTGCTCTGCCAGAGGGCCCAGAGCCTTGCCAGAACAGTGCCAAGGCACCAGCTCAGGGTGGGAATCTTCAGGAGGTATGGATTAGCCAGGAGATGCACTACTTCACATTTCTCTCTCTTGCTCTCTCCTGGGTAACATTTGCTGGCAAAGATAAAGCCTGATGTTGCTTTTTATTTTTGGCAGGTTCTTTTTATTTTTTAAGCCTCCTTCCCAGCAAATTACTTGCTCCTGTTACCATGCATAATGGACATTTAGTCAGTTGTAAGAGTACAGCCTTAGTTTGCTAATCTGAATACTTGCATGACACAGGTAGACTATAATCCCTTCCTCAGTAAACTGTTTGGCAGGGTGTGTGCACAACCTTGCTAATGAAATAATGGCATCTATATTGGAGGTGTCACTGTCAGGGGAGGAGGCTTCATCACTTCTACTAGGACCTTAGTTTCATGTAGACAAGGCCTTAAGCAAAGTCTTATGAAGTACTTTTCTAAAAAACACGAAAGAAACCAATCCACAAATGGCATCAAACCAAAAACAACACACCCCACCAAAAAAAGCCCACCAAAAGGCCCCCAAAGCACCCTCTCTCTCCAAAAAAACCCCAAGCCATACCCAGCCTTCAGGTCTCATGTATGAAAAACAGAAGCTGCAGGCTCATTTTGCCACATAAGCACCTAAGGAGCATCAGCAGGTAAATGTGGCTATTCAGCTGTACTGCCTGCAGACACTGCAGCTTTGCAGTTCAGCCTCTCTGATCTCTTACCAGGGGCTCAGTGGGAGAAAGGGAGAGATGCCAGATCAGCTCCAGCTCTGCATTAGGAAATCTGGCCAGGCGTTGTTGCAACTGTGGTGTTTCAAACTGGAAATTGTGAATAGTCCTCAAAGAGTTATCCTGGCATCCCCTCTTGCTCACTGGGAATTGTGTATTCTCTCATGGAAGACAAGTGAGGCTCATAAGATAGAAATTAGGTCACTGTTTGCTGTTGTTTTAATATTGACTGAGCTTACTTCTCAGTTATCTGTTAAGTTAATTGCAATTCCACTTATTAAGTCCCCTGTAATGGCATTATTATTGATTCCCCGAACCTACAGAACTGTATAATGCCAGGATCTAATCAAACATATGCTGGCTAAATACAGATTGCCCCCTGCCTATACAGGGAGCAAGCAGGGCAGCCTCCAGTACCTCTTCCACAGCATGCTGGGTTGTGGACACCTAAATTTGCCCAGGGGTTCAGGGTGGCCTGGAACACACCAAATGTGCACTATGGGTTGAGTAGTAAGCTCAGTTCTCCTGCAGTTGTCTCAAAAACCCCAGCTGATACCATCTCTCTTAGTCCCTTTAACATTGTTCATTCTGCTTTTATTTTTTCTCCCAGTTTTAAAAACATCCCCTTTGACTCTGAATCTTTACAGCTGTGAGTATTGTCTCATGTGGGCCATGACTGCTCTGTCTGGGACAGCTCTTCTAGTCTTGAACATCCCAGCTGTACTTTTGTTCTTTGGGTGAAACAAAATGCCTGTAGATGACTTAGCAGAGAGACTTTCATGTGAGCCAGAGATTCCTGCAGGATCAAACAGCACTGGGTACAGGGGCAGTGATGCAAGGCACACATCAGCCACCTGACTGAATCTGGGCCTGGGAAGGTAACTGCAGGTTTTTGGGTGTCTCTGCAGTGTGTACCTGATCCCTTAGGAATCCTGGGCTGAGGGGAAAGAGGTGGGATACACATTTCGCCATGCAGACAAGGGTGTCTCTAGAAGGAACAGGATGGTGGATGTATTGCAGAACAGCCTGTGCTCACAGTCACCCTAAAAGTTCTTTATGCTGACACAGCCACTGAGCTCAAGCAGGTCCTTTCCACAGGCTTTGAGAGAAAGGCCATAATTCTCATTCTCTTGGCAGAGGTAAGGAGACAGTAATAATAATGCTTTGCTTAAGTTTCAAAAATTTTTATTTTCTGGCTAAATTTCTGTACCAGTTAGCTAAAGGAGGTTTCTCCCTTTAAAAAAAAAATAAAAATCCTTATAAGTATTCCTTAAGAGCTTCTTAAATATTTGTATTTTAAAAGATAAAAAGTAGTAGTAAACAGTCTTAGCTTAAGATGTACAGTACCTAACTTAGCCTACAATACACAGTACCTAAAGAATAACATGAATTTATATTAGGCTGTAAAGATAATAATGTTGATGGGTTTACAATCCCTCAGTTTCCCAAGGATGTCTGGTAATGATGTGATCATTTCACAGTGCCTCCTATTTTCTTTACCTTCGTTGTCACATAAATAAGGAGTCAAAGTTTTAATACCTTGTGAATAGTATTCTCTAAGTTATAGTAATGTAATATACTGCTTTGACCTTTTCAATATTGTGTGATTTGGTTGGTTGGTCTCTCTATTTATAGCTGTGCTGAGTGGTATGGCATGAGTGAGTGGATACCAGCTAATGAAATTATAAAATACGGGAGAAGACAAGTGAATATACAAAATGGATGGCATTAAGTATTGAAATTCTGATAAATCATTCTTGTGACAAAAGGTATAATGAGATTAGAAATTGCAACAAAAAAATTAATCTTTTCTAATGACATAGATTGTGCTTAGGCGGGTAAATGGTGTGAATTTAACTTGATCTCATTATACTCCTAAATTTGTAATCTCATTTTCCTCCTCAGATGCTTCACTTAAAGAAGGCAGCAGTGTGTGTGTGTGTGTGTGTGTGTGATTGGGTGTGATACCTTCTATATTTGGGAAAAGTTACTTAATCCTTCAACTTCAGTGCACCAGGAAGTGAGTAATACTCGAATCAGAGGGAAACTTCCCCTCTAAGATTCAAATAGTCTTTTGGTTCTTATTCAAAGTTCTGCAGAATGCAACCAGCATTGACTGACTCCATAAATCTTCCCCGTTCCAGTGGTCTCAGGCCTTTGAAAACCTGTTCCAGGCTGGGAGGAGAGACAAATGCAGAATAATTAGAGCAGAGAACTCCACAGCCAGGCCATAGATTACAAAGATGAGGTTTCAGCTGTCAGTGCTGAGCAAGAGCTATGTTTTGAAGCATAGCAGGCCTGCAGTGGACCTGGGAGCCTCTCTTAGCCAGCCATTACCCTCTGGATCATGATTTTTTACTCACTTGCTCCATGAAGCGGATGACTGAGGGGGAGGTGGGAGGGAAATGAAGAATGTTATTTCTTTGAGCAAGTTACGTCTTTTCTCTTCCCCTATTTACCATATTCTTTCAGATGTGCTGTCTAAGTAGTAAATGTTGCACTCAAGGCTCTGACAGTTTTTCAGTGTGCTCGTTTGTCCTGAGAGGCTAAAGGACATAAGAATTATCTGCTTATTCCTGCGCATCCATAACCAGAAATGCGAGCACACGCAGGAGCATCTTTCCCAACAAGTGGGTGCATAGCTGAAGTCACAGCCTGAGGTCTCCTGCCTCCTCACTGAGAAAGAAAGATAGAATGTAGAAGCCAGGTTTAACGTTGCTGTCAGGGCTGGATCTGCAGTGATTTCCTTCTCAGCCTTGGACTAGGAATATGCATGAGCAAGTAATGAGACACTTAGGAGCCCGAATTAGTCTTTTCTCTTAGCAACTTCCTTCTTCACACACCTCAAAACACTCTAACCAGTCCTTCCCTCTTTATAATCCACCTCCAGCTTTTAAGCAACATAAAAGCTTCCCAAATGCAAGTTCTTTGCACAGGAATCCATCTAAGAGAGTAATCTGGGCAGAGAAGTGAGATGTTGGGAGAGCTGGATGGCAGAAGCAGGCCTGTGTCCCCAGTAACAGTCCCTGCCCATCCATTTTGTTACTGCTGACACTGGGATCCGTCTGCTGTCCTTGCTTTCCACTGCCCCAGCCGAGCAGAAATCTAAGCAGAAGACGAAATCTCCCCTGCCAATCTTGTGCCCACAGACTAAGTCACAGTAGCCCTGGGACTTGAGGTGATAAACTGTAAGTAGCTTAGGAATAAGCATCTTGATAAGGGAGGGTAAGGAAAAATACACAAAATCTTTTAAGGTGGTTAATGTGGTACAGATTTTCACTACAACACCACGGAGTGCATTTTTAACACAAAAAACCCTCCTTTCTGCCATATTCCAGATTGCCTCATCAAAGCATGACATAGATAACTGAATTTTTTTTCAATTCATCATTTGCTATTTCGTCTAATCTGGGCAAAGCTCTGTGGGTGCATGGTGTGTTTTGTTTTTATTCTATATTCTACAGAGCTAATTAACTTGAGGCAGACAGTGGCATAGAACACAAGTTTGGCAAAGCCACTGGCAGCTGAAAACACATCCAAAATGGAGAGTGTTGAGCAGCCTTAGTATTATTTAGAATTAAGAGTCATGCCTGCACTAAATAGCTTATTAATAGACAGGGTGGCTGGAAACAGCATGCAAGGATATGTATGACTGTGGGTTATGCAGAGTCAGAAAACTTTTTGATCAGTGAAAATTGCTACCTTCTCCAGTTCCCTGTGTCTGCAAAGTTACCAAATGTGGGAGGATTATGCTCTGCTGTTACAGGTGACATGAGGCTGCAGATTTCCCTCCCCCACTCTCAGTTTCTGGAAGCTTCATGATTTTTAACTGCTAATGAGTTGGAAATCAGTAACATAATTTTTTTTTTTTTTTTTTTTTTGATAACAGATATATATGGATATAAAAAAAATGTTGCCACAGTGTCTCCTCATCTCCTGGTTAAATGATAAGTCTATGAAGAAAAACCTCTTCTTTGAGGGTGAGGAGAATCTGCATCATGGGAATCTGTATTGTCTGTATCAGGGAAGAAAATGTAAATGGCTTTTAAGCAGCCGCTGGAGAGATAGAGGCAAGGGACTCCTGTGAGGAAATAAGGTTTTTTGCTCTCCTTTTCTTCCTCTTGTGCAAAGCTGTTGCATGTGTGCTGCCCTCCATGACTGTCCTCCTCTGGGGATGGGCATGGATGTCATGCATGTATCTGTTCTTGAGTTTGTGTGTTTCACACTGAATTCTGCCAAGCAGAGAAGAGGTCAATCTTTCTACAAGAGGATGTGTTTTTGATAGAAAAGTTCAAAAAAGCCAAAGGTTCCAGTATCACCATGTTACCATATCTACAGGATGGCTACAGAGAAAGTGGAACCTCCCTTTTTACAGGGAGAGGTGAGGGAGAGTGGGTACAAGTTAGTACAGAGGATTCTGTTCAGAAATGAGGGAAACCTCTCACAATGAGAACAATCAACCACTGGAATAATCTCCCCAGGGAAGTGGTGGATTCCCCAGGGCTGAACACTTAAGTGCCTGGACAGGGTGCTGGGCCATCTGGTCTAGACTGTGCCAAGAAAGTTTCGACCAGATGATCCTTGCAGGTCCCTTCCAACTGGATATTCTATGGTTCTATAAAATGTATTTTCGTTTTGCCTCTTGTCTGCCAGACAGAAATGTGACTTGTTCCCTGTAGCAGCTGTCCAGTCCCTTAGGGCCTGGTTGGGTCTAGGTCCTGGGGGTGTCCCTCACTAGACCCAAGACATGCAGCATTGTGAGCTTACAGCTTTCACTTGTCCCCTCCTGCAGGCTCTTTGCAGTTTCCCAAAGCCATTTTCTCCCTGGGCTGCCCAGTTCCTACTGCTGACTGAGCCAGGAGGTTTAATGTACCAGCAGAGTGGGATCCTGAGCCAGAGACAATCCTGAACAGCCAGAGCACTGGGACAGGCTTTCTGTTGCCAAAGCACCATCCCTTCAAGCAAGCAGTACTGGAAGTATTTGCATTTTCCAGGTCTTGTTTTACAAAACCCCAAAGGAGAACAAAGTAGCTTTAAAAGCAAAGATAGTCTTTTTGAGGACAGATCTTGTTTTATATTGCCTTACATTTTGCTTTTTACTTCACCTCTTGCAAGGTGAATCCTTTTTGCCTGTCTTGTAATAAAGTTGGTTGAACAGAGTGCAGCTCAGAAAGCCACTGTGGCCTGGTGCAGGGCGTTCAAGTCCGTAGTAAAAGATGCCCCTTTTCTATCTGCAAGAGTTTATCTTTGCAAGGGTCTTTGCTCTGGCTGCTGTTGTGGTGCTGGAGTTGAAACACCGAGCCCTGCTTGCCTTATTCTCTCCCTTCTTTATCTTTGAATTCCAGTAATTCTCCCTCTGCCAAACCTACCCTTTTCCACCACTGGAGCAAGAAGATCACATTTTGGTAAGGGTTTGTGAAGCAATCACATTTGTAGCTTGTGTGAAGTCTTCCACCTCTTGTCTCAAATACATGAGGAAATGCCGTGTTTACCACTCTTGATTGTAGTGTCTTGCTGTTCAGGTGGAAACCCAAAAAAGATATCCAGAAACTCCACAATTACCATGGATGTGCATGTCACATACTGTGTTATAGAAAGGTAAAACTGAAATGGGTCAGTATATCTGAAAAAAACCAAGTTTCTGTTTTAAGGGAAACTGGTGGTGATGGGCAACAGGATGGGGTTCAGATCGAATTGGATGGAAATGGAATGAATAATGTGCTGCAAGGATACCCTCAGTATTCCCCACTGCACACTCACACTCATCTCTGTGTTCAAACTGAAACTTGCTTTTTGCAGCAAAGCTATCATTTAACACACACAGAAAAAGAGAACATTATGAGTTTTGAGTTAATATCATGCTAGTTATCTGTCCTTTTTCTGCATTTATGGGATCAGTGATGGTTTGATTTCTTTTCCTTGCAGTCCCATTTCCCCTCTCTCTATATGAGCTATTTCGGCAATATTCATACCTAACTGGGTAAATATACTCACAGCTTTTGTTTCAATGCACGTTCATATGCTGATTAAGTAGTTCTCTGACAGCATTATGGCTGGTTAAATACATATATTTCTAAATTTACTACACCAAAATAGAAGGCGATAAACAGTGCTAAATGACTTTTTGAACCATTATCATTGCATAAGAATACTGAAGTGCAATTTTGAACTGTCTGCAAAAGCCTTAGAATATGTAAAGGTCTTCTTCTTTGCAAGACTTCTAAAATATTAGACCAAATTCAATACCTGCACTGACATGTGGCAGTGATCTGGTGCACTAAAAGCAATGAACCTGCTTTTCTTTTCTCTGAAAGCTTCTGCAACAGGCAATATAAAAATCCCTCTCTTATGTCAGATCATTTTACTGTCTTAATGATGTTGAATGTAGCATACACTTAGTGAATTTAAAAAACACTCTTGAACTGAAGTCCTTCCTAATTTGCCAGACACCTGAACAATGAAAATGAACACAGTGACAGATCTCTGTTCTGTGGCAGTGACCTTGAGCTGTTGGGAGAGATTTGAAAGCATCACCTGATGCTCTTCACCCTAAGACCTGTGGCAACAGTGGCCCTCAAACCTTTACTTTATGACAAAGGTTTTATTCACTGTAAATCAGATGTATTCACCTCACTTAGCCTGGACTTAGTGCAGTCTTTCATCCTCTGTTCCAGAAGCGAGGATGACCTGCTCAGTTATCCACGTTCATATTCTATTAGCAGTTAAGGATTCCTAATTTAAATGCCCCTAGGGAAAACATAAGCTTTTTAGAAGAGATACTTGGACAAGTTAAGCATGATTCATATTAGCAACAATTTGTAAAAGCTGGGTCTCACTGAAGATTACATCTGTTGTTAAGAAGTGTTAACTTGAATAGGCAGAGACTGTGGTGATTACATGTATTATCTACACCCTGGGGGAGCTGTGCTGTTATTTGAGGGAAGTTCATGCTGTACTACTGAATTTGGATGGAAAAAAATTCCAAAAATATGGCAGTGTTTACTTGGAGTGCCAGACTTTCGACAGTTTCCAAATCAGGCTTGAAGTGTTTTGTGGAAAATGCTGTGGGGTCGTTGGTCCTTCCTCTTCTAGGGAGAGGGTCTATGGACATTTTGAACAAAACCTGCAAAATGTGGCCCACACCTTAAATTAAATTTATTAGCTTGTAAAATTTTATACGGTGAGGCGTAGCAGTGGACTCTAAAAGGCCTTTTTTTTGCACCTGTGCTTGAAAGAGCACATCTTTCAAAACCTGGAAATTGATGTTGACATAAACCTTTAGGATCCGAGCCAAAGCCAGCTGTCTGTGAGGGTGCCAGGAAGGCAATCCTGCTGCCACAGTGCTTCACCTGCCTCAGTGGTTCATCTCCCTGCTGGAGTGGTACTGGAGCAGTCGCTGCTGAGTGGGCAGGTAAACACTGGGGAACTGCTGATCCATGACAGACTGAATGGGGAACTGCTCCGTGGCAGGCTTTTGGCTTGAGAATTTATGTGTCTTTTCCAGGTACAGATCCTATCTCCCACCTGTGCTGCAGGGCTGCACACTACCAAAGAAATAGAAAAAAATTTGTCAGGACTGACTCATGTTCAGTACACCTGCTACAGTTAGAAAATGTTTGGTTTTGGCATTGGTCTCTTTTATTTAAGAAAAAATAAAGTAGAACTAGGAAAATCTTGAGCCTTGAAAGCTTTCCATGGTATCTTAGTGTTATAGATCTGATGTGTGGTTCATTATTTTCCCTTGAACCACAGGACTCTGTTTGCCTGGAGTCCTTGCCAGGGAGCTACCACAGACTCCCATATGTGATGGGATGTAGTATTCCACTGGGAACCTCACTGCAGGGGCATAGATGGAAAAGAAATATGAACTATCTGAAATAAAACTTCTAAGAGGTGTTGCAATAACTTACGTTTCAAAAATCCTTTCTGGTTTTTGCATAATCTTTTTTTTTTTTTTTCATCTCCCCACCTTTGTATTTTTCAGTTTAGAAAAATATCCACTCTCTTCCACGGAAAGCAAAAACTCCTAAGAGAAAGGGTTAGTTGGATAGTTTTCTTGTGAAGGTTCACAAGGAAGTTTTCAGCCATCCACATTGTTAAAATTTCCAATTTTTTTCTTTTCCTTCTGCTTATAAAAACATGTTTTATTATTTGTTATTATTTGTCAATGTAAGGAATTATATAGTAACAAAATTAAATTAGTTTAAGAAAACCACTTCCTTATTTTTCCATAATTTCCCTTGTTAAGTGTATATTATCCTGTGCTACCCTTTATCAGTGTGGGCCTGTGCCATGAAATTAAATCAATAACCACTGTGCCTAAATTGAACTCTGAGGGGTAAGAAAACCAAGACCTCACACTATTATTATTTTTTCCTTCATTTCTTGTTTATTTCCCCTTGTCTTTGGGTAGTAATCTCTGCTTGTTCTGAACAAGCACCGCTGGATATCATACAATACCATGTAAATGATGTGATGCTGTATAGCTACTTTGCATTCAGAAGGTACTGTTGGAAAGGTTGAAACAATTTTAAGTGATTGAAAATTTGCATCTTTTTTCATCGAAAATTACAAACCCTGACTGTAACGTGATTTGCTGTGAGGATGGAAAGTTGTGGTGGTGACGAGTGTTCAAGAAAAAAAAAATATATCAGACTTTCCTTACTTCTGTCCTTACCTTATTTTCCAGGACATGGACAATTGTATAAATTTGAAAAGGAAAAGAAATGCTGAGGCTGAGGGTATTTGTACAGTCAATGGCATCACAGGTGAGGTCTGAGGTGAGCAAGCTCTTGTGTGAACATACTTCCCATAGACTGGTGAAGTGCGGCTGGACTTTGCAGAGGGGTTTCCCATGCCTGGGGTCTGAAGTGCCCATTCCAGTGCCCAGTCTCAGCAGGCATGAATGCCCAGCAGATTGGATGTGTCCTGGCTGCAGTCTACCCTGCACTCTCTACCCTGCCAACTTCTCTGCAGTCACATTGTCCTCTTTTTGCTACCAAGAGGATTTTTCGCTCACAAAAACTTGAGACTTGCTTTGACAAAAATTCAGTTGGACAGGAACACATGTAAAACAAAACAAAAGTATGGAAAACCTTATAAATTACTGTTTCTGCTGCATATCATGTTCCAAAACATTAAAGACTCTGCAGGAACAAGAGTTCACAGCACACACAGTGGTGTTTTCAGTTTGGGGTTTTTTTCATGGTCTTTTGTTATTTATTTCTGCTGGAAGTTGCTCTGAAACTGACTAAAATGAATTATTAAGCAACCTTGAGTAACTGCTGTTTATGCATTGAATTTCTAGACTGTTGTGATTGTTGTGTTTGTTTACCTTTTCTATTAACAGGGTTAACACCTTAATAGTAATAAAAATAATCATAACCATGAGTTTGCACTCATGCAGAAGCTGACTTTTTATTTTTTTCCTTTCTCCCCCTTTTACTTCCCTTCCTGACCTGGGCTTTACACCTGTGACGTTTCTGTTTGCAAACACCGCAGACTGAGCTGGATGGAAGGAAGGGTGCTGCCCTAGTCATGGATCTTGCTGCAGGTGAGCCCCCCCAGCAGGCAGTCAGCACTCACTGTGCACACTTCACCTCCTGCACCGACACTTATCCCTGGATCCTGTCCCTTGTGCCAGGCATGGCCACCTGCACATCAGGGCATTTTCATGCTGATGCTGTGCTCCCTCTGTGCAGTGCAGCTGGTGCATGGGGGGGCATGAAGGGAGTTCAATAATTGCGTGTCAGCAGGTAAGGTTCCAGTCTTGCTTTCAGTGAAGTGTGCTCCTGCTGTGTCCATCCAACATTATATCTTGTGGGGCTTTTATTTATTGCTAGCAGGAAAGAACCATGCAAGATAAAATGCAGCAGTCTGTGTCCCTGCATCTAGTTGGTCCTGGACCTGTTTATGACCTGGGGGTGAGGCACTCTATACCCTCCTAACCAGGGTATTAGAAATGTACTCAGCTCAGCTTTGTGTTACCCTTTCAGCATACACTGAACCCTCGAAAAAGGCATACAAAACATTTAATTTGGGTAAGTGGATTGAGGAGTGTCTGCATTTGCACTTGCGCTGATGCATCCATGGCACCCTCAAATATGGTGAAAAACAGCAGGGAAGGATAGGGGACAAACACCTCAGTGGCAGCAGAAACAGGACACGTGTCTACAGCCTTCCTCCATAAATTGTCTCAACTTCAATTTGAGGTTTTATTGTGACTTACGAGCCTCACGCTGCAATAAAAGTTAAGCTTTTTGAAAATGTCCAAGGACAGAGCTCCTCCAGCCTCTCAAGGGACTTGCTTCAGTGGTGGACCAGCTTCATTGTAAAGAATGTCTTTCTTCACATCCGCTTACAGCTGCCCTTGCTCCACTGCAGTCATTATGTATCATTCTTTCAGTGTGAGATGCAGAAAGGTCTGGCTCCCTTATCTACAACCCCTAAAGGTAGCTGAAGACAAAAATTGGCTCCCTTCAGCCTTCACTTCTCCAAACTGAAAAACCCAGCTCCTCCGATCTCATGCTCAAATTCAGTATGCATGCTCTCAGATCTGGAATAATTACTTTTACATAATGTCTAATTTTAAATAATTGATTAGACTTTTAAAATGCTTTTTTTTCTTTTTTTTTTTTTAACTGGATTTGATCGCTTCCTTGAATCCTTTTGTTCCTGAGTCCAAAAAATGGCCCCACTCATTCAAGTCCATCCTCTGTCTAACCAAACCCAAAATGTAACCAGCAGAAGAAATGTAAAGGCTATTCTCTGTGGTTAACCCATGTTCTCCTGCTGAGTCTAAGCTCAAAGAGGCTGAGCTTAATGGGCAGAAGTCAAAGGCTCCAAGATCTTCCTTTTTCTCCCCTTCTTTTCCAGCTTCCTAAAGGCTTTCAAAGAACACTGTTGCTGCCAGCCCCACTCCCTGCAGCCCTTCCTGGAAGTCCTGATGCCTGGCCATGAAGATCTAGGATCTTTGCTGGTTTATCTGCTGCTTCTTGAGGAGCCTGGGGTCTTGGAGGATGCTCTCTTGGTGAGTCAGTGCAATGGTTTTAGGCACTCTGCACTCCTCCTGCTCTGTGTGCATGCTGGCTACAGCACTGTTCCCAGCTTCCTCTTCTCCTTGCCATAACTACAGGATAGGATTTCACCTTCTCCTTTAGCTAATAAAGACACTTTTAGAAGTTGATACCTTTATGCATTATTTTTCATGACTGGAAGCCTTGTATAGGGCCTCAGCTCAAGTCACTTGTTCAGTCTTACAGTCTAAGTAAAGGTGAGTATTTTATTTCCTGTGTTGTTGCTGTTCTGTACATTATTGATGGACATCATGAGGTGTGAATATGGCTGAACTTCATGGGTATGCTTCTTGTCATTTCTTTAGGCTGGTTTAAAAATAAAAGTGAGGCTGTGTAGGCAGTGAGAGCTGAAAGAGAGGTTGCTGTACAAGACAGTAATTAGTAGTTAGCCTGACAACCTCCAGCAAAAATTTAAACTTTATGGCCCGTTGGTCTTTTTAGTGACTTGGTGCAAACAAAAAAGCTGGGTCACTTGATACTGCTGTGTGGGCTTCAGGGCAGGAAGCAGTCAGGGAGTGGAGAGAGGTAGCAGACTGAGACAAAGTTTACCTTTAAGAGGAAGCAGAGGTAGCCCAGGTCCAGGTGTTGGACTCAACAAAAGCAGATCTGCAAACTGTAGCCAGACAACTTGCTTGCGTAGTTTTCCCTCAAAGAACACCATTTTATGTAAACTGCTTGCAAATACACGTAGTTGTACCAAAGGAATGCTGAACTTTCTCAGTTTCTTCATAGAGGATTCTGGTAATGCATATGATAGTTGCTAAATTTTCCAAACTGAGTCCAACACATCTGTCCTTCTCCAGTAATCTTGCAGTGCAACTTGCCTGTGAACTGAGCCAAAACTATGCCCCAAATCTTGTTATGTTCTTATAAGAGCCAGGATGATGGAACACACTGTTTTGCTTTGCGTGGAAAGGCTGTTGACACTGGGGCCATGTGGGGCTCCAGCTGGTCTCCAGGATGGATAAGCTCACTGTCGTGGTTTAGGAATGGTATTTCCCAATTTAGTGTTCCCACTGAAACACCCCAGACCAGTGAGTGCTGCCCACTCACTTCCACAGCACCTTCCCCTCAGACAGGATGGACAGGAGAACTGGGGCTATAAAGAGGTAAAGATCATGGGCTGAGATAAGAAAAGTAAGAACAATTCACTGGAAACAGCAATGCGATAAGAAAGCAAGCAGTAACAACAACAATACAAATAACAGAGTGTACCAGACAGGCAAACCATCCACAGGTGATTGCTCACCACACAGAATCTGGCACCACACAACAGCACACCCCAGAAAACCAGGGAAACACCACCACCCTCTCTCCCCCCTGCCATGGCATGAGGTGGTTTGGAATAACCCCGGGGTCCTGGCCGTGCCCTCCTTGGCTGCTGCAAAAGTTACCTCTGTCTTGCCTGGAACCAGGACACACACCTAGAGAGAAAACCTGTGCCCTGGTTCTTCGTGGCCATGCAGCAGGCTGATCATAGTGGTTAAATAATGACATTTCCAGGGCTTGATTTCTGCTCATAATGAAGTTGTGAGGTGAATCTAGGCTTAAAGTCTAGCCATAGTGAGTGTGCCAAATACATTTAGGTTTTGCACTCTATAAAGTAAAAAATTCCCAGCTTTAGGCATTAAATTTGGCATTTTCCTACTGATATTTCCAATGCAAATGTATATATTTCCACTTTTGTCTGCTCTTTAAACCTGTCTCTTCATTTGACTATTTTCTTTTTTCTGGAGTGTATACAGTGCCTCTTCTGTGTTTTCCTGTTCTCTTTCTTTCAAGAGACATTCTGGCTTTTATTATGTTCACATAAAAGTCTTAGAAGTGTTTCCTCCCTGAGAATTACAAGTCATCAGGACAGCAATAACTAGTGTAAGTATATAATTATTTATTATGTTTATCTTGCATAGGAGTATAGCAGGTACTCTGAGTCTGGACTGTAGTACAGTGAAATCAATAGGAAATGATCCTTAATTAATTTGGCTTCTGTTCCTAAAGTAATTCAGCACTTCCACTGAGAATTAACTCATCAGCTTCTCTTGCTAAGTAAACATCACAATAAATAATACAAACTGTTGCTTTCAGAATGTTTTGTTTTCCTGCAACTCAAAAGGAGCTTTTGTTTAAAGTTTAAAATTTTTATGGATCTATGCCTCTGGGCATTTTAGACGTAAGATGAATAAAAAATGATCTAGGGTTTTATTTAGAAAACCATTCCTGTGCATATATGGGCTTGTCATTTTGAAATGAAATTTTCATACAAACTTTCAGCCCAGGGGACCGAGTAGAATCTTCAGATTTAACAATTTATAAGTATTCTGCCACTCAGTGGATCCGAACAATATGTCCACACCAAACCGTTCCCGTGCACTTGGAGTTTTTCATATTTACTGGGAGTTAGCACAGTGTGTCTTTACATCACTATCTGCAATATGCAATTAATCCAGCAAAACTAGGCAACTTCAGAGACTGCTAAATGCTACTAATTAATTCTAACTTCAAACGTCCATAAAGACACGCGCCATCTGACCACAATGAATCTTACAGCTAGGATTGCTATTTGTCAGAGGAAAAACAACTTCCAAATTGTCACATCTCTCCAACAACGTGGTTCCTTCCCAAATTGTCAGTGCTGTGCTCTTTTCAGGCTGCCAGGTAGGAGTAAATGAGCTGGCTCGTACACACAAACCCAGCCTGCTTCATCCTTGCATCGCAGCCCTCGAAAGCCAGCGCGGTTGTGTAAGGATCTGTGCTCACACAGTATCCGAGATGCGGTTCACTCTCACCTCCCTCCTTCATCCCGTTCCTCCGGGTCCTGCATTTTCATCTGTGACAGCGTGCTTAGATTGTGTGGGATGCCAGAGGCGGGGGAAGAGGCCCGGAGCGAAATCCCAGAGCTAACTTTGCACATCGGCTGCCACCCCATGAGCACCATCTAGCTGACTCCTAACACAACAGCACGGCAGGCTGAGCAGGGGCAGCCACTGAAACCCATTGAAGCGAGTTTGCCATGCTACAGCTTGGTGATGTAAGCTATAAAAATACTGGGAAGCACCTGGGAGCCTGATATCTGTATAAACTGCTTGCCACGAACACGTCTGGTTCTTTCACGGCGCAGTGACGCGGCAAAAGTATCTTCTGCTCTGGGGTGTCTGCACAAAGCGGGCTTCACAGTCTGAGCATCAGAGGTTCTCACCTTCTGTACTCCATAAATATCAAGGGTATTGCATTGCATTTGTTTTCAGCTGATCAATTCTCTGTAAAGACAGCACTGTGCTGAAGGAGAAGCACTAAGCTGAAGGCCGAAAACCTTCCTTTGACTGAATATGCTGTGTGATTCTTCACGGAGAAACAGAATTGAGAAACTATTTATATAGTTTTTCTTCAAAAGCATTGACTTAATTACTTCTTGCATAGTCATTTGAAAATGAAAAATCCTGTCATGTTCAGAACTGGAAAGGGCTTTTACTCCATTTTGAAGGAAAACAGTAGTTCCCTGGGTCATGGGGTCTTTTGCAGAGAGGCATGGTTTGTGGTTGGGGTTTTGTGTTGCTGTTACAGGTTTTACCTTTCCAATCCTGATGCAAAAAGTCTCGCTGAAGAATTTCCCTGGAATGAGGACAGCCTACTGTTATAGAGGCACTGCTTGTATCCTTGCATGGCTACACTGGGGAGGTGATTTGCATTGTGGAAATGGAGAGATCAGGGGTCGACTGCACTGAGTATGACAGTGAACTATGAAATCATGTTTTCCCTGTGTCCTTCAGTTTAAGTAGGCATCTGTTTCTTCCTTTCTTTATATCCATAGCCCATGGGTTCATCTTTTCTCAGGCAAAGGAAAAATTCCTGGCTTTCCTGACGTGTGTTCCACTTGGCAGTATTCAGTGCAGAATGGTGGTGTGAGGAAAGAGGCTGAGTGGGAATTGGGGGAACACTGCAAGGAGGTGTGGAAGGATTGTATTTGTTATTCAGTATGTGAAGAGCAGCTTCCAGTCTGACTGCTGTTCAGTTATATGTTAGAAAAATCCTGATCACATTATGCATTTCCCTATGAAAATTCACATTTTAAATGAACAAAAAATATCAGGCGGTGTAGCAGACACCCAGTCATGAGGATATTTGGTACGTAAAATTAAAGAATCAGTCATGTGATCCACACTGATGCGTTCTGCGGACAGTGCAGCTGGAAAATGTTTTTGTTATTAAACCCACGAGGAGACGGAACCACCTGAAAAAGTACATAGTGTCAGCTCACACATCCTCAGGTGCACAAATGTCAATCTCTAAAGCTGGTTGGAAGCTGAGAGTGAGGAGATGGTGATAGACTAAACCACTGGCAATAGCATTCAGATCTGTGGGGTGTTTTTAGGCTTCCTCAATGTTTTTGAAGAAAGGTTGATAAAATGTCTCAGAAAAAATGGTAGGTTTTCAAATGATGGGACCAGCTTTTACCTGATAGGGGAGCATGGCTGTGCCTTTGATGGTGCAGTGAAAAGTTGTCTGTCCTGACAAGCCCCACTCTGGGTGCAGCTGCTCCAGTTCCTGATCTCTCCATGGTGCTGCTGGTGAATTTATGGCTTGCTCAGTGCCTGCAGTCAGCCTAAATTGTTCCTGTATTCTCTGCCCTATCAAAATCAATTTGGCGAGCAGTGCTTCATTTGAGGGTTGCTCTAGTTCATGGAGCAGTGGCTGTCTGCCAGCTGGTTTGAAGTGATTTTGGCAATTGTCTCCTTGCTCCGGCCAGTGTCATTGAAGCTGTAAGAGCTGGGTGTGAGTCAGTAGACTCATCCACTGTGCTAAACTCCAGCAGACTCTTTAATTTAAACCAAGCAGAGATTCTTCAGAGCTAAGTGGCATGAGTGTTGGCACCCCCAGAAAATACATGGAGCTTGTGTTACCTCCCTTATCCCAAAAACATGTCAGCAAAGCAGGCTTTTTTGGAACTAGCTAAGCTCCTATCATCAAGAACATGATTCTGCAACCTGCAGACGAATTACTACAGGTTTGCCAAAGCAGTCTAGAGAGACTTATTTTTTAAAGTTAAGAAATTATAATTTATAGATGTATTCATGGTGGAATTGATGTCTTGTTTCTTTGAGAAAAATGAATGGTGTTTCTTCCTTCACTGCTTTTTCCAAATGCTTGCTTTGAAAACTAATTCCTTCATTGCCAGCCATCCCTTAAGTTTTCTTTTAAACAGAGTTGTTGTAAGCATAAAAAATTGTGTGAAAGCCTGCAGGTGATCCTCATATTGAAAGACTGATGTGATTTTTATATTCTGGAATGCACTCCCCGAACGCCTCACCTGCAGTGTTGAATTTTTCCATGCAGGGGGAAAGAATCAGCGGTCCTTTATAACTTGTTCTGCCTCCAGTGAGTGGAAACAAGCGATAAGCTGCATGCACTCAGGTATGGTGTACCTAAAATTGTAAATAAATGCCTACATGCTTAAGACAACAGTTCCTCTGACTTCATTTTTGTATGTGTTGATCTGGGAGTTAGCACAGACATCTTTTCCCAATCCCCCTACCCTTGCACGACGTTCCATCCCCCATGAAGGGATCGAGTGCTACTGGAGGGTTGGTGCAGGAAGACAGCATTTCTCTCCTTATTTACATGTTTCATTCCCAGTCTGGCCTTTGGGAAGTCTAATGATTTCTCCTGACTCTGCGCTTGATTAAAGATAGAGTGGTAATGCTGTCTATGTTCTTCCCTCAGCCGTTGTGAGTAGAAATATATTGATATTTTTAGGCAGACAAATTCAAGGACTGGGGCATGTATATTCTTTTCTCCTAGGGGAGCAGTCAGTTATACACATGTAGGGAACAAAGACTTGGTAAAATATGAAACCTCTGTGAATTTAATCCTTTTAATTGTATTCCATATCGTATTTTTGAGCACCTTCTTGTAAAATGGTGCATAATTTTTGATGAACACAAGACTAAAGGTCTCCTTTGGATTTATATTCTAAGTGTTTGAATAAATTAGCTCCATAAAATTATTTAATTGCAAATCAAAATGCACACACAGAGGTACCTTTCAGAGCTTAATTTTGTAAACAAGACATCATACTCTGCTCTCAGTGAAGCTGACACAACTCTGTGGTAACATCAGTAGATTTACTTGATATTTAAAGCTGGGTAACTGAGAGCTGCCTTTGGCCTAAAGACTCCAGAGTGAGAAGCATGTCGTTAGTCATCTGCCCAGTGAGTGCAGTCTACCCAGAATATCTACAACTAGAGGAAAGATTTTGTGGCAATCAATTTTTAGTCTGCTTTAACACCCGCATTTTTCATCCCTATCTCATTCTTTTGTTAGTTGAATAAGATTTTTTTTTGCCTTGCATGCACATCAAGGAGCTCAGACTCTTGTTTTATCCAGATAGAAAGTCTTAGTGCTATTTTTATGTGGACAAAACAAAGCACCATCCTTTTACTTTAGTAGGAGATTATCTGCAGACAGAGCAATGGTCTAATCATGGTCTCAAGGGCTTTGAAATATTAGACTAGATTTCAGTCCCAAGTTATTCTGTTATCTGCTTCTCTGATGAGAACATGCTGAGTGAAAGGAAGACCTTATAAATTGCTTCACAGTTGTAAGATTGCTATAAATATTCCCAGCTGATAAATAGTGCATTGTGACTGCCAGACAACTGCAAGAGACTATATACACATACCCTACATGGCCCTAACATTAATATACGATGAGTAGCTACTTTCCTTAGTGCGTGGCAGAGAGTTCTGTTGTTCAAGCTGCAGAATACAGTCACCTGCCACAGACTGGAGCTAAGTTACCTACCACTCTTTAATCATTTGGTAGCTCTGGCTGCCTAACGTTATCTGACTTTCAATTTTTCTTCCAATAACATAGGCCGGGACTTAGGTTTTTAATTTATTTCAGGCACTGGAACAAATATACCAATGGGACACAAAATTTTAAATTTCAAATTATATATATAGGCT
Organism: Machaerirhynchus nigripectus; assembly: GCA_013397975.1. Lineage (NCBI taxonomy): Eukaryota > Metazoa > Chordata > Aves > Passeriformes > Dicruridae > Machaerirhynchus > Machaerirhynchus nigripectus. Next base: position 1,371,217 of record VZRQ01004993.1, read on the forward strand.
AGAGGTAAAATCATAAAACTATTTTGAAAACTTCGAGATTGAATCCTCTGAGTGTTTTGTTAAATATATAGAGGCTACTACAGGCTAATGAAAACATGCTTTAAGTGCCTACTAAGAATCCTAGGTGGAATAAGTATAATAGCCTCATCTTCTGAAATATGGAGTCGATACAGAACCATTACAAGCACAGCGCATTAGCACATCCAGAACTAATGGTGACCTTTGCTTTAAACATCACTTGCTGAATTTGAAATAACATTTGTGATGGGAAGGAGATTGCATTTTCCCAGGGAGGAAGGACGTTCAGGCACAAGAAGGTAGGTGCCAGCCTTTGCTACCACGGCTGGCTATAGAAAAGGCAACAGATCCTGAGGTTAATCCAGGATCATACCTGGGGCGGTTGTTGGGTCATGATTTTGTGAGTGTTTTTCATCAATCAGACCTTCTAAAAGAAGTATAAGAGGAGAAAAAAAAAAAAAAAAAAAAGAAAAAATTGATGACAAAAGGAGAGAAGCACTATGCATAGACCAGGCACTGAACTTAGAGTTGATATCTTTGGCACATTTTGGATTCAGTGTTGTCCTTCACAACCTTTGTATGGGAGTTTGAACCTGTGTTCAGAGTCAACCTCAAATTCTAAACACTGGTGTTCCCACTGGAGAATGTTGGTACGAAAAGTGGCTGCTCAGTTGATTTCTTTTACTTTTCTTTTTAAAAATTTTTTATTGTTTTTACTGTAACACTCCAGCCTGGACACTTCCAGGAAAATGCAGCACAGTAAGCTGTGGGGTCAGCTGGGATCCTGTAGCAAGTCAGAGATCAGCACCAAGACAAAGATCTCAAGGATCCCTCTCTCCTGCAATAGTCTGTCCCTGCCTGCTCCGAGTTAAACCAAGGAGAAATTGTTGAGAACAAACACTCAGCATGTCAGCTGCATTGTCTCAAAGTGAGCTTCTTTTACCAGTGCCTCCAGCTGTCTCAGTCTTCAGGCTTCTCGCTTCTTAGTCCCACAGCACTTACCTGGCCTCAAAACTGAGTGGCAGACACTATCTTATTTCTTGTTTATGCAGGGCCTGACCCCTTCCCTGTGTTATTTAACCTGTGGCATCAGCAGAAGTCCATGGCAGGGCATGACTACTGTTTTGGAGGCTGGCAGAAGCCTGAAAGGGTTGTGATCTGAGAGCAGAGCAGCAGGTTCTGTGCTGGGATTAGCCTGGGTTTCTTCAGAATTAACAATCTTGGTCACAATTAGCATCCTCTACACCATTGGTTTGAAAAATAAAAAAAGCTGGAGGGGGAAGGGAGAAAAAGAAGGAACATTTCACAGCTACATTTAAGCTGTGGTATGATGGCTCAGCTTGCAATCTCTCCTGTGATAATAACTTCTGAAACAGAGAAAAACACCGTAAAAATGATTGGACAAAGTGTGTGTATGGCTTGTTACACAAAGGGCTGTTATTTCTCACTGCATGTGTACTTACCATTAGAAAAGTTTTAAGGATAATATAAAAAAACCCCAGATGACAGCTGCCAAAGGCATTTTAAGATTAACTAGCGTAATTGTACTTCCAGGTGGAGGGAAGTTCAGAGACAACTTGCTATTCACTGACCTTGAGGAGGCAGAGGTGAGGTGTTCAGCCCCTGGAAGAGGCATTTACTTCTTCCTTCAGTAAGTTCCTTCCCCTCTCACCAGTTTATTGCCGCAGCAGTGGCACTGGCCTGGCATCTGGAGGGAGCTGTTTGTCTGGTTTGGGAAGATAAGGTTGCAATGTGGAGATGCTGAGCAGGGCTGGGGAACTGAGGCAAGGCAACGAGGCAGCAGGTACAAATACAGTGAGGTGAGCACAAGCACCTGCTTCTTAAATGAATCCTTATGTTTGCAAACTGATTAAAAGCTGAGCTGCTGTCTTTATTGAGGTGAGGAGCAGGGCAAACTGGAACTCCACTGAAGATGATAAGAAACAGTACCTTTTTGGATAGCCAGGAGTTTAGATATGTTTATTCTGCTGGGAGAAGCTTTTTTGTTAATTGTGGGAAGGTGAAATCTTATTCTCAGAAATCCCTTCTGTGTTGCCTGTTTATCCTTTCAGATAAAAGGCCCTTCTTCATTCCCAAAGAAAGCCCATGTGCTCCCTTGACATACAATTACACTGATTGCTTGCAAGTAGCCTGTTTTTGAGGACAGACCCTTTGCTCTGTGTGAGCAGCCCAAAGATTAAATTAATTCCTGGCCACACAGCATCAGAAATTTAAGTAATTTTTGAGATGAAGCAGTGCTGGTGCTTCAGTGTCCTTCATGCACTTATTCTGCCCTGCCTTTTGCCTTCAAGGAGGGCAGTGCTGGCTGCTCTCTTGCAGTTATTCACCAGCATCCTGCATCAGGTGCCAGGGGTGCGCAGGGGCAGGCACAAGGAGCAGTGGGAATTACCTCCCAGTTATGGTGGACAGAAATCCTGCTGTGATCAGTATTTCTCCTGCAGTGATAAGTTTTGAAAGAAGCATTATTTGTGGATATCCTGCTGCATTCTTAGAAGTTTTATCAGTACCCCAGTTCTCTGAAAATATAATTAGTTAGAATTTGAAGGGATCTGCGCTCATGAAGCCTGTACCTTCTGGAGTAAGAGAAATACATGTAGAATATACATTCATGCATATGGCTCCTAAATGGTTTATGTTTTTCATCAGTGTGTTGTGGAAACTGCTCTGCTGACAAGACTTCTTGCTCTGCTGTCTGTATCTCATAGACAAAAGGGAGTGTATCTTTGGACGTTCTCAAAAAGTTAGGGAACAGAAACATAAGGATCTCATTAAACTACAATAATTAATGGGGAAAATAGAGGATTTTTTTAGCAGCATAACACTGGAAAACCTACACATTTCAAGAAACCAAGACCTCTATAATTCCATTTTTTGAGTATTAGTTTTGTTTTTGAAGTATTACAACTGGTTGTATAGTGTTAAACTATGTTGAAAGCAAACAGCTTGAACACAATGCAGGAAGTCTTGGAGCTTTCTGTAGTCATTGTAGATGTCAGGCCACAGAGGCAGAATGGCAGTCCTTTAAAGGGGTATATATTTATAAATATATAAAATTTTAAATCGTTATTTTAGACTTTGCACATCCAGCGATAATAATGCAGTCATGTTTTGTTCTAATACTTAAGTTCCTTGAATATTATAACAGAAAAAAAAAAAATGAAGGTATAATTTTGAGCTGATATTCAGGTCTTCCAAGGCAAATGCATTTGACTTTGTGTTGTATGGTCTTTTTGCAGACTTGAAAGGCTTTTAATGAAAAGAATACAGACACCCTTAAAATACAAAATTTGGGTGCAAGGCAGACTCCAGCATCATCTCTGTCTGCTGTGAATTGTGTCACTCTTAAGGACACTTGGTGTGATTCTGTAAGAAACTTATTAGGTGAGGTGGTCGTCTGAAGGATACTGCATAAAACATTAGCGATGATAGAAATTGTCAATTGCACTGATCTTGTGCTATATTCTCATTTTGATTTTATGATGCAGATGCATATCTTTATAGCCATGTTGTGGATATATTTAATCACAAACTACAATGTTTTTAAAGATTAAAGTGGTTTCTAAATCTTTTCTAAAGCACCATTAAAAAAAGGCATCAATGAACTTTATGAATAGTGAATATTTGAATCTATAATACATTTCTAAAAATTACAATACCATGATAGTATTGATATCTTTTGACAAAGCATAAGATAAATCTGAAGACTATTTTAATATAATTTTATTCTTCAATTAAAATATTCATGATCACCTTTCATTATTTCAGCTCCCTGATCATTATGAAAAATGTAAATTATTTCAATTCACTTATTCAGATTACACACAGGAAGAGAAAAGTATTGAATCCTACTCTGTACTGAGTGACCACAGACAATTTTCATAGGAGTGTAGCCCCAGCCAGGTTTCTAAATTTGGCTTCAGTATTTTGATTAAAATGGGCAGACTTTCCTACACAACAAAACGACAAGGGCCAGAATCCTTGTGTATGGCTTATCCTGAAAATGAGAATCGTTGTGATGCTGTTCTACATTTTGTAGGGTGTGCATTTATTCCATTGTATTGCGACCTTCACAGATCTACATCTCACCTTTATGAAGTTTTATGAACTGTTATCGTATAGATGACCCTAGATTTCATTCCCTAGTTCTCACTGCTTTTGGAGAAATAACTAGAAAATGGTGTTCAGCAATAGGGCTGGTGGGACTGTTAGAGCTCTTTTTGGATTGCTGATATTCACAGGGCTTGCTCCTTGCAAATGGCTTTTGCTTTCTGCTGCTGTGTCCATTGCTCACTCATTTTCAGTTTTCATTCTTTCCAGCTCTCTTCTACTTAACCCATCCTTCAACCTCTAAGATTATTCTTTTTCTTTGCCTTTTTAGGACTTTTTGTTATCACCATCCTCTTTCTACCCTCCAAACCTGCACGCCTGACTCTACTGATCTGAATTTTCCCACTTGTTTCCCTTCATTTTTCTCCGTCATTTTGCTTTCTCTTTCTTCTGCCAGGGAAGCAGAATAGGTCCCTGTGTACCCATAACACATCTCAGACACCACCAGGAGCTGAGCCTGTGCTGAGCACACCAAAACAGGGCTGATACAGTGACCATTCATGTCCCCAGCAAGCAGTTGGCTGAGGTCCTCTGAGGAGGAGAAGGCTTTCGGAGAGGTATCTGCAGGTTTTGTCTTCTGCCACTGTCTCTCACCTGGAAACATTAGGCCACACAGAATATCAAAGAGGCAAAGAGTAACAGGTTTGTGTATTTGGCTCACTTACGGTATAGGACTCCTTGGGAAACTGTCCCTAGGGACAAGATCTTTTAAGGATGCTTTCCATAGGGCGCAAAAGCTCTTGATCCCCAGGTGTAAGAAATCAGGAAAGGAAGGCAAGAGACCTGCTGGGTTGAGACTAAAGAGCAGGAGGGAAATGCACAGGCAGTGGAAGCAGGGACAGGTGACCCGGGAAGAGTCCAGAGACACCGTCCAGTTGTGTAGGGATGGGGTCAGGAAGGCCAGGGCCTGGATGGAGCTGAACTTGGCAAGGCATGCAAGGAATGACAGGGAAGGCTTCTACAGGTATGGCTTTCAGAAAAGGGATGTCAAAAAAAGCAACATCACACCCTGCCAAATGAGCAAACACTGATAATGAGAGATGACAAGAAGGCTGAGGTACTCAACAACATTTTGCTCAGGCCACCTCCACCAGGGTTCAAGGGGGTGAGGGGAGGGGAGGGTGTCCCACCCTTGGGATACCAGGAATCTCAACATCAAGACAGCTGATGTAGGGCTTGAGTGGATTTTGCTTTTTTGTAAATACAGAGAGGCCTGGGCAGGAGAGATGGAATCACTGATCCAGGACATGGAAAGCTTTTAGTAGCTGTGGCTATCCTGGAATAGACTTTGCCATGTGCATCCATTTCTCCTAAAAAACCTTCCCCTAGAAAAGGACAGTTTCTCCTAGGGAAGACCTTTCCTGGGGAAGAGGCACCAGCAAGTGTTTGAGAGGGAGGAAAACTTCACATAACACAGGAGAACAGATGTACAACAAATTTTTTCCTGTTTAACTTTTCTTTGTTTAATTTGTTTAATTAAGGAAGGGGATGAAGGAAGGGACAGGGATGATTTATCTTCATAATTCCTAAACCATGCATTCCAGCACTCAAGATGGAATGTGCCACCTGAGGAAACTGAACATGGCTAAGTCTATAGAACCTGA
>VZRQ01004994.1:14934-25610 GCA_013397975.1 Machaerirhynchus nigripectus
GCTGGGTGGGGGTGGGGGGGGTGGTCACAAGGAGATGGAAGGGGACACAGCCAGGACAGCTGCCCACAGGTGACTACAGGGGTGTCCCATTCCATATGGTGGCATGCTCAGCATATAAAGCTGGAGGAAGAAGGAAGAAGGGGTGAGAAGTTCAGAGGGGTGGTGTTTGTTTTCCCAAGTCACCACCAGGTATGTTGGAGCCTTGCTGTACTGGGGATGACTGGACACACTGCTGCCTATGGGAAGTGGTGAATTAATTGTGCAGCTTTTGCTTTCCCTGTTTAACTGTCTGTATCTTAACCCATGAGTTCGTTCACTTTTCCTGTTCTCTCACCCATCTTACTTATGGGGGGAGTGAGCAAGTGGCTGGGTGGGGCTGAGTTAGCAGCTGGGGTTCAACCATGACATCATTCACAAGGACTATTTCAGAGGGGGAGGAAATATGGCAAGGCTTTATGACACTTCTTTGCTTGTCAAAATGTAATTGAGATTATATCACAAAGGCTGAGACTCTACAGTGGATGAATCCAAAGGACTTCACGCAGAAGAAAGATAAGTCACACTGTGTTGAAGCCCCACATGGAAATTCTCATTATTTTGGAAGAATAGAGCTTGACACAGTGTCTTCAGAAGAGCAGCTGGTTATGCAGAGTTTTACTCCTTCCCTGCCATGTGTAATACTGACAAGATACCTATTCTTTAATCTGGCATTGGCTTCCCATTCTGACTTCCCTTCTTTCCACTTTCAAGTGGAATCTCCCTTCCAATAGGAAATCAGCAGAAAATCTCTCATTACCTGGAAAATATAATAAAAGAAGAGGACTAGAAAATTTGAATCTATGGAAGAATAAACTCTCCTTGTATCTATCTGTTAACAAAAACTGATCTTGCAACAGCCTTCCCATCCTGTTCCTGCAACTTAAGTAGGGCATGGACAATACAACAACAGCCATACAAAGTATGGAAATTCTGCTTCAGAAAAGTGTTTCACATTTTGTAGTATGACTTTATTTTAAGCTGGATAAAAGCCCAAAAATTCAGGTTTCTTCCAAATAAAATTCCAAAGCATTTTCCAGGCTGTTTGGTTTCAATATAACATACTTTTTTTGAAAGCTGTTCCAAAACACAATTAAAAAGTTAATTTTTTTCCATGTTAAACAGTTCCTATGCACTCTGTTCTCTTTATAAACCATTTTGTTACAATTGTACATTTCAGAGTGATGATATTCCTTTAAGTCGCTTCAGCAAGCTATAAGCAGGTCTTTTACCTCTCTTCTCATTGCTCCAGATTCCCCCAAAATGTAGCTCTCTGCATTTAAAGAGGAAGGGGGTTTGGGGGAGAGGGTGGGTAAGTATTCATTCTTAAAATTGTTTTAACATTTTAGAAGTGTCTTTTCTTAGTAAATCTCAATATAGTATATTTGAATATTCTGGATGGCTGAAATAGAAACATATATATGTTTTTTATTTATGCTACACAAAGAAGCTGCTGCCTTGACAGCCCCAGAGGGAGGAAGATGAGAACTGCCACTGAATGCTCTCAGCTGGGCTCAGCACATCCAGTTCCCAACCAGAAATAAAGGAGCAAATCTCCACTGCAGCCACAAGAGCCCCACATGGTGCAGACTTTCAGACCCCCTCCATGCCACAGCAGAGAGCAGCTCCATAGACACTGAGGTGTGATGCTGAGCAGTGTGCAGATGGTAGGAATTATTTAGGGGCAATTTAGCAAATTAGGCTAATTATTCACATGAATTCACTTACAGTGGTTGGTGTGGCTGGAGGGCCAGAACATGGTTTTCCCCACTGGAGTGGGGATCCCAGGCCAGCAACCAGCTAAAGTAGGATGGTGCTTTACAAAGGGTTCCCGTCAGAGGACTCACAGGGGCAAGCAGAGGTACTTGAACAGACAGGTTTGACAGAACTGGCACCCATAATGATAACACCTGTTGCTAGTACAGTGTTGACAGATTTCCACTTGCCAGTGTGGTTAGATCTGTGGGCGTTTCATCATTCACACCTTTGACATTAGGCTTGTATTGGCGGAAGAATAGGAAAGAAATTTGTCCCTGAAAATGTTTCAAAACAATAAAACAGATGTCCATAAAACCAAAATAGGTGTATCCCATTTATAATTAAAATGTGCCTTACTTTTAGACAGGAAATGCTTTAAATGACTGAAGAGCCCAAGTCCATGCCACCTCCTGTTCCTTACAGCATGGCTGGCTGAGGCAAGAGCAGCTGATTGCTGGATGGAAAGGTTTTGTTACCAGAACATCTCCGTTCATTACAATGGTAAGCATGTAATCTACTTAGAGATTTCAGTGATCTCATACAGGATTTTAGATGGGCTGGGCTGTAGGAAGACTATGACCCAGCGAAGTGTTTGCTTTAGCCTGTCTGATGGATTGCACATTCCTGTGAGGTAATCCACTTAGAGTAAAATCCAGCTGGCTCAAATCTTTGCCTACTAATTAATTCAGTTAATATGTAAAATGAGTAAGGTGAGCTGGAGTAATGCTAGGGGGAAAAAAAAGGGAAAAAAAGGGGTTCAACACCAGTGATAACAGAACTAGCTAAATAACACTCGCCCAGTGACAGGTTTTATTCTGTTTGTAGAACTCACTTGCTTTTACAAAATTGCCTAAGTGGTAAACGAATGTTTTGCCTGAGAACTTGGACTTTGGCAGGAAAGGGTACCATCTTGTCACTGGTCACAACCTCTCCCCCCCACACACCTTAGTAAATGGAACAAAATTAGTCAGTTTGCAATGTTTGCTCCCAGAGAGCAGCCAGGCTGTGCTGGCTGGCAGGAAGCCCAGGGGCCAGTCCTATTTTCACTCTGTGCAGTCAGGTTTGCCCATCCCTAGCAGGTCACATAGGGGTATTGCACTGTGTCCTATAACATCATGCTGTTGCTCGACCCTGAATGATTTCCTGTTTCCCCCATTAGGCTCCAAATCAAAGGTAAGAATAATTTCACAACGTTATTTGTCTTTAAGAAAGAGCTATGCTGGGAAGAAACAAATTTTCAAAAATATAAAGTCTCAAGCTTTGCTTTGCAAGCCCATCCCTTTTCAAGTCTAGGTTCACTACCTCAGACAAACAATTCCACAATACATCATGCTGAGCTGGAAGCTGCCTGAAATTACTATACTGAAATCACTGAAAATAACAATGTACCTGAAATTCCAGCACTCCTCCAGGGCTTAGGTGTTTGCTCCAGGATTCATTTGTAATGCTGCAATTGCTAAAGAAACAATAGCTCTTCTGAGGTAAAGCCTTTAATGCAGAACTAAATTTTTATATGGGGAGACTTGCTCCTAAGCAGCATATGGATTGACAACCAGACCTTTGCCCTTCCAACAAAGAATTCAGTAGGAGATAAAAGAAATTGTTTTGGCATTCTTATTCTTGAGGTTATTGAATATTTTGAAAAGAAACAATTTACAAAAAAAAAATTAAATATATACCAATATGTTACATATTGGACACAGGACTCAAAGGAATTCTAAGAAGTTTGACAATGACACTTAATTGGAAGGCAAACAGGTCCTTCAGAGAGATCTCAGCAATTAGAGGGATTGGCAATTACCAACCATCTGAAGTTCAATAGGGAAAAGTGCCAGATTCTGCACATGGGATGGGGCAGCCCTGGATGTACAGACAGACTGGGGAATGAGAGGCTGGAGAGCAGTGCCATGGAAAGGACCTGGGGGTCCTGGTCAGTGGCAAGTTGAAGGTGAGCCAGCAGTGCCCTGGCAGCCAGGAGGGCCGAGCGTGTCCTGGGGGGCCTCAGGCACAGCATCGCCAGCCGGGCAAGGGAGGGGATTGTCCCCTCTGCTCTGCACTGGGGTGGCCTCACCTCGAGTGCTGGGGGCACTTTTGGGTGCCACAATGTAGAAAAGACATTTTAACTACTAGAGAGAGTCCAAAGGAGGACAACAAAGATGACGAAGGGCCTTGAGAGGAAGTCAAAGACCAGCCAAGGACACTTGTTCTGTTCAGCCTGGAGAAGAGGAGACTGAGGGGAGACCTCACTGCAGTTACAACTTCCTTGTGAGGGGAGGGGGAGGGGCAGGCAGTGATCTCTGCTCTGTGGTGACCAGTGACAGGACCCAAGGGAATGGCCTGAAGTTGTGTCAGGAGAGGGTTGGATGTCAGGAAAAGGTTCTTCACCCAGAGGGTGGCTGGGCACTGGAACAGGCTCCCCAGGGAAGTGGTCCCAGCACCAAGCCTGACAGAGTTCAGGAAGTGTTTGGACAATGCCCTTGGGCACATGGTGTGACTGTGGGCTGTCCTGTGCAGGGCCAGGAGTTGGACTTGATGACTCTTGAGGGTTCCTTCCAACTCAGCATATTCTACAATTCTAGGACACTTTAGTGAATGAGAAATAAGCACAGCACAGTCAGTTGTTACACTCAGTTGAGAACTGATGCCTGTCTTCAACCAAGTAGCCACAGTCCTTATTCAGTCACTTCTCCTGTTGACTTTCAGAAAGGGAATCCTACAGTCCCTCTCCTGCTGATACTGTTATCAGAAGCAAAGCTTAAGCACCTGCTGATGGTCCATGCACCCTGTATCTGGAAACCTGGTTGACTTGGCGGGGGGAAGCAGAGACAGATGGCCCTGTGGGACTAGTACATCCTTACACACAGCTTGTGTGAGCCACAGGAACTTGGAGGCTTCAGAGTAAAATGAGCTTTATCACCAAGTAGAAGTTAAAAGATCTGGCCAATATGTAAGTGAGAGAGGGTAGAGTCTGCTAGTAATTGTTTTTGAGATGTGTGCTTTAAAAATTTCCATCTTTATTATGCCAGTTACATTATGGTTCACAAAATGATGCAGCAGAGCTACAAGATGAGGGGTTAACATGATTTGATTAACATGAATCTGAAATATACTGTTCAGGGTAATAGATACTAAGAAAGCACTTGCCGAAGGTGAGGTAACCCCAGCCACATAGTTCCTCACTTACAGGCTCTACATTCACTGCCATTTCCACAAAAGTCTGCAAACAAACAAAACCTTATTTTATACTAGTGTTTGACCTGAAATAAGAAGAGCTGGTCCTACATTATGCCTTGCAAAAGTTCTTTTGCAACCCAGCCAGTCCCTAATCTTCTCAAATTTATAGAAGTCATTATTCAAAAATATAATAAAGAAAACATGAGGTTTACCACAGAAGAACACGTTAGAAAAAAAGAAAGCTTCTGTAGTCTGATTATTTTAGTTAAGGAAGAATCACTAAACATTTCCTTTCTACTAATCTGTGCAAAACCAATGTTTTTTTTTAAGAGTTTTGTAAGGTGCAAGAAATTAGCTGTTTGCTTTAAATGGTAGAAACACCTTTTAACACCAAAGCAATGCATAAATCAAACTCTCACTCTAAATCAAGTAATTGCAAAAGGAGGGGACCCCTATGGGAGTTTAGGTACTCATCCGTTGCTGGCAAAGGAGGGACTTGTTCCCAGGGTGTAGCAACACAAGGTCTGATCCAATTAAGACCTCTAATATACTTGAATAACTTGTTTTTCCCTTGTAAATTAAGATCATCTACTTTCTGGAGCCTAGATTCACTGAGGATTGAGATAGCTGCATCCTGCTGGTTAAAATTCCTATCCCTGCTGTTACTGGTTCAGCCCCTCTGAATTCACCTTCCCTCCATCACGGCTCCTGGCACAGCCCTACTGCTCTGTGCAGAGCAAATAACACAGCTACAACAACGTTGCCAGCTCAATACCCTAGATGTAACCTGCCAAACACACCTGGGAATGGAGAGAAAACAGCTGTGATTAAAATCAAGTCATCACTCTCGTCATCCTCCTCACTTTCCTCCTTAAACTGTCTCTGCACCAAAGATGACAAAATATTGGCAAGTATTAGACAGCTGGCATGCGTAATCCATCCAATTTATTTTGCAGTCTGATTCTGTATCTCTGCAGGACCAGAATTAAGATAGAACCATGATATGTGCTAAACCTACACTGTCTCCACCTAGCCACAGAAATGTCACAGTGACATGTGCTTTAGCTCCTGTTAGTAGCATGTGCACCTGGGACTGAAGGGGTGTTTCTCCTTTGGACATATGTCAAAACATGTCACCACATCTCTACCGCCTTGGTTACCCACAAAAATGGACTCAACTTGAACAGGCTGTAGTCATATCTACTGCCCACTCTGCCTTGTGCCTTTCCAACTGTTGGGCCTATTCACTTCATATAATTTCAGAGGAGGAAAAAAGACCTCCAGCTCTTTATCATGGGTTTCTATGGAGCCATGTACAAGGTTGGAGCATCTCAGCACTGCTGCAGTATGAGCAAAGAGGCATTAATTAATAGGCTCAGAACATGGCCATGAACAAAACAGCAGTGTGGTTTTGGGAACACTGTCAACAAGGAAAAAACACAAAGAAGCAAAATCTTTTCCTGCTGTGAGGCGTTTATTCACATCGCAAAAATACCAGGGTCTTGAATTCATTACACAAAATGCTTCCCTTGACAGCTAAGCTGAGAAGGCTGTGCTTTCAGTTTAATCATGTGGGAGTGAGTGAGACAGAGGTCTTCAGCGGTCTCATCATTCTCCTTCATGGTTTGAGTTCTAAGGAGAAATGGGTGGAGAACCAAGTACAGCTGAGAGGATTGTCCCAAGATCTATAGTCTCCAGAGGCTAGTTGAGAAAGACTGTGACAGCACAGCCAGCACCATGAGACTTTACATATTGCCACATTTTTTCTCTTCTCTGAATTCCCATGTTGTACTGTAAGTTTCACACTAAGAATTTTAGCAAGGGAATATAGGATGTCCTAATGGTAAATATAGAAGTTGTGAATGCAACCAAAAATAAGGATCATATTTTACTACAGTACAGATGAAATGCATGTGAAGTTCAAATTTTGCAGCTCTCAAGCATAGTTTTTTATTCGAGAAGCAGTGAAATAGGTACCTATAAAGACTCTGAACGGGAAATTTCCCTTATAACAACTCCTTTTAATTGGAAATGGGTTTGCTACAAATAGTATTAAATACCAAAAAGAATGAAAAGCAGGAACAAAGCCTGAAATGAATAAATCTCTGCTACATAGCAACTAAATCCATAAGGTAGCTTTGCCAAGATATAGTTTACTGTAAGACATTACTTCTTTGTTCAGTAATATGTTTTTAATGCCTCCAGAGTGAGAATTGTGCTATTTACTCACAAAGTTTTTTATTACATACCGTAACAATTCTTAGTGTTATGGAAAATATTTGTGTGCATCTGACAAGATTTCCATTTATTACAATATTCAGTAAAACTTTTCAAGATTCAGTATAACTGAGTTACTTCAATATGAATGTGAGGAAAAGTTACTTATAGAGTTTCACAGATTTAAAAGACTTCAAAAGAATACTCAGAGTTGAAGAAGTAAGAAAGAAGAGAAAAAAAGTTAAAAAGTAGAATATATGATTAACTATAAGAATTCTATAATTTACAAAAATGACCCTACAAAAAATTAAAAGGTTGATCTAAAATGCAATATAACTAATATCAAAGTCATATTGCTAGTTCTTAACTAAGGAAAGAACTGGCATACTCAGTGGATTCACATTCAGCCAGGCAATACCAGCATGCTGTGTCACTTCCCTTTAGTACAGCCTCATTACTCTCTTCACCAGTTAATTATATAAAAAACCCTCCCATCTTCCATAATGTTTTTACAGAAGAAGCCAAGTCCAAAGATAGACTTGGCTATCTTTAAATATCTAAAGACAGGCACTCTTTTAGTAAAAGCAATTTTTATTTTCTGTTCTAGTTCTGGGTAAGGTTTGACCTATCACATCAAGTATATGATCTTTTTCATTACTGAAGGAACTATTAACTCCTTGTTTGACTCCTCAACCATATTTACTAAACCTTCATGAATAATAGATGTTCAGCAAAAAAAAAGAGTTCGTGCATGTGACTAACTTGGCTGAAAACACCCATATAGTAATCTTACTAAAAATACTAAAAGGTTTAGGTAATTGCAGAGTTGGCTTGAGATCCAGAACTAGAAAATTAGTCATTGATTTATGAAAATACTCCACCACCCTTAGGGAAAACACATAAAAAGCACATGATTGTTATTTAAAAGATTTTTTTATCCTTGCCCTTTTCCTACACAAGACTACATTGTTTTTAGTGTCAGGACTAGTCTTCCTAGTTCCTATAGCTTGTAGTTTTTCCTGAATATCATCCATGATTTTCCCTGTGACCATCTCTCTAGACCTGGCAGCTCCTGTTCTTTTGTGTCAGTCATTCCTGTGTACATTATATCCACAGCAGTTCTTCGGTTTATGATCCTCAGTTATGACCTGAGGGGCAGCCTCAAGTCAGCTTCAGTCCCCCAGCTATTAATTTATTAAAATACACGCTCACACATTAAAGCCCTCAAAACCTTCTGGGTATTTTACTGGAGAAATTTTGGCAAAGAGTAGTAGAAGTCCAACTTGCTGCTGTTTCTAGATACAAGGGCTGCCCCTTGCAAAAGTCACCCCTTTCACTTGTGGACAGAAATTTTTGCTGCTGGCCATGGAAGCAGAGCTCAAGCTGGGGTGAGGAAGCCCTGTAGGGTGGTTGGCACTGCCTGTCACAGCACGGGAGATGTGGCTTCTTCTACACTGACGTTGAAAATGGTGGTCACAGTGAGCAATTCTGTCACAAGGGGAGAGAGAGAGAGAGATAGAGAGAGGGTGAGAGAAAGCCCATTAGAACTTACGGCTAACACTGGTTTTAAAGAGTAAAATACATACAGTATTTTTATTTCATACATACATAATTTTCATAAGCACAACTAAATTGGGTGGTTTTCCACTTAGGCATCTAACAGGCTTGTGCATAAGACAGCAAATATTGTTATCTGTCCAGTAGGTTAAAAATATTGTAGATTTACTTTTTTGAGAATGTGTTCTGTAAGCAACACCTGAGACTAGAAGGCATCTCTGGCAATTGTCCTGTCCAACCCCTTGCTCTGGGTAGGGTCACATGGAGCAGGTTGTCCAGGGCCCTACTCAGACATGCTTTGAGTACCTCCAAGGGTGGAGACTCCACAACCTCTCTTAGCAACTTGTTAGAGTGTTTGGCCACCTTCAAGTTAAAAGAGTTATTTTCCTGTGTCTAAATGGAAAATCATGTATTTCAGTTCCTTTCTGTTGCTCTTGTCTTTCACTGAGCATCAATGAGAAGAGCTGGGAATCCAGCTCCTTGATTCTCCCATCAGATTTTCATCCACATTCATAAAAATCCCTCTTGAGTCTTCTCCAGGCTGAACAGCCCCATCCCTGTCAGCCTTGCCTTGTTCATCTGATGTTCTAATTCTTTAATCACCTTCATGGCCCTTTGTTGGACTCCCTCCTGTAGGTAGGTGCATGCCTTTCTTGTACTCAGGAGCCCTAAGGTGGACACAGCACTCCAGATGTGATCTCTTATCGAACTCTGGTTTACAGCAACAACTGTATTCTTCAAATACGGTTCTAGTTCTCATGAAGAGGTCAGTCTGAATGGAGGGATACAGATTTTATGTTATTAAACTGCTTTTAAGTATCAGAGCTGCAAAAACAAACCACATAGCCCTTGGGCATTGTTACAAGATGAGTCAAAGGCTGTGCCTATCTGCCAAATGCAAGAGGGCCAGGCGTCAGTCTGAGCGCTGCTGTCGTGATTGACTATGCTGATTAACTGCTGGCTCACAGCTCTGGTCGGGGCTGCTCCAGCCAGCTCTCTCCAAAGCAGGGCTTGGACACGAGTAGGGAGGTGGCTGACTGCAAGGACCACTCCCAAAAGACAAGTTAAACGGGACTTGAGAGGCACCAAACAATTGTGTTAGCTCTTTGGCAGGGAAATCTATTGTTCAAGAACCATTGGCATTACAATTCATAGCACTGCTGGAATATTTGTTCACATCTATTCTTTGCCAGTTCCAATTTGGAAGCAGAGGGCTAACTTAAAAAAGGCCAGAGTGATGTTACAAAATCTGATATGAGCTGACACACCTGACAGTGAAAGAGTAAACAAGCTTATGCTTCTTAGTCTAGACATGGTTATTGTAACTCACATCTAGTATCTTACCATCTACTCAAGGAGATTAAATTTTAATTAATTGCTAATTGCTAATGTCTGGTTTATAACTGATAATATTTATTCTCAAATGAAAATTGAAATTAGATTTCTCATTATTCCTTTTTGTATGCCTGTGCATTTACCCAGATGTTCAGGATAAAATCATTTAGACCTGCGATATTTTTAGAACAACATGTCTTAAGAATGTACGACAGGCATGGCATAGATCTTCTAAAAGATCCTTCACCCACCTCTTGGTTGTTCAAGATGTTATTTGATACTGAGAGGCTAGAATCAAAATAATGTTGTTGTAACTCCAGCCACAAGATACAACATCTGCAAACTCCATTTTCTGAATATGCTTTCAGATAGCAGCTCAGATCTGGTGATCACATCCCATGCCCCAAAGAAAACCATTGCTTTCTACCATTTAAAAATGTGGGTAGGAATGTTAACAACATCAGGACTCTGCAAAAACAGCAGGTATGAATTGAACTAAACAGGGAGCATTCTAGAGAACATGAATGTTGGTGAGGAAGGGAAGTGAGAAACCTTCTTCCTGAACCCTGCAGGGAGGGAGGGAGGGAGGGAGGGAGGGA
>VZRQ01004994.1:29893-70063 GCA_013397975.1 Machaerirhynchus nigripectus
GAAAAAAAAAAAGAGATACCTCTTACTTCTCAGAGAATATTTCTTTTAAAAAATAGTCACATCATACTGAGTTCTTGGTCATAATCTTCAAAGAAAGATACTCATACAAGCATCCTGGGAACTAAAATCCTTATGGAAAATTAAGGACTTAATAAAGAGCTTAGACACATTATGATCGCTCTGATGCTCTGACCCTGCTGTACTGCCCAGGTTCCCTCCCTGTACTGCCCAGGATGCAACTGCACGTTTATCTGCTCACTCAATCTAATTAAACACATGTAAAAGCAGTGTTGCAGAGCCTGCATTTATCCTGTATTTACACACAGCTCAAAAGCTTTTCCTTGTGCCTCCTGGCTGTTTGAGGCTATGAGCCTGTGAGCAGCAGGACTAATGTTGCAGGTTGATGTTTAGGGAAGGGCTTGTTGGTCTTAGCCCAGGGCTCCCGCACTCCTTGGATCCTTCCATAAGTTAATTAAATCATCCAAAGGGTTTTGTTTTTTTTTTCTTAGTTGTTGAATTTAGTTGCCTGGGGAAAAGTTGGCACAAGATAATAGGAGAGACAGTGTAGTGCTTTTTGGGCCAGTAGCTGTTGGGTTGCCTTATCCCTTTCCACAGTAGGCTGCCATTGGCCTCCTGGTCAGATGAAGGATATCTACACATGCTTCAGAGGAAAGATGACAGTGATCAACATGCTGTATAACACACTGTCAAGATAAATGGTGATTTGAAATCCTCAGTACAAGCACAAACTATCCAAAAGATGCTCCTCAGAAAAAAAGTGTCCTTAAAAACAAAAATCTGTGGTCTGCAACAGGTCCAACTATATGAGCTCATGGTCCCTTCTGTCACCCTCTGGCCTTTTACAAATGTAATAAAGTATGATAAATAAGGAAATATCTTGCAATCCATTGCTAGGATTCAGGATTATTATTTGGACAAAAATTTACAGTGTCTCTCCTCCCCTACCAAGTCTTTTAGACCTGAGAGCAGAGAAAAATTGAATCAGAAGTAGGGGTTTCTAGAAAAACTTTTAAAAGTCTTTATTCACTGACTTAGAAGAGAGAAACTGGCAAACTACCTTAAACTAAGTTTCAGTCATAAGCTGCTGTGCTAGCACTGGTTTTTATTCTCCCTCCATCCTAGATATCTTACTGTAAACCTTTTGAGTTTAGATATTGCATCAACAGTGGGTAAATAGAGCATCTCCTTGGTCCTGGCGTGGGACCAGGATGAGGTCAGATTTGTACAGTAACAAAAACTGACAGAATTTAGAAGATGATTTAACAGTGGCAACTGTATAACCACTGATGGGGACTGACTGCCTGCAAAGGCAGCTGTACCATAAGAGTCAGGACATTTATTTTCTTGCTCTTTGGCATACTCGTTCTTCAGCTCTTTATGCACCACCATTTCTACAGAAGATTATTTCAGGACTAATGCTCTGACTGGAACTAATCATGTGACTGATGTTGCTCCATTCAGGACTTAACTGAAAAATACTTTCAGTAAGGGATGATGTGAAATCTGACTTCAAATTGTTCTCTACACAGATATACACCACAAAAAGAATTCTACAGTTAAACTCTTGTCTTTGTTTTTCTCTGGATGGTACTGCTTTGGCTACTTTCTAGGGTCCAGCTCTAATTACACTACTAAGAATTTCAGTAAAAACTCCCACTGTAGCTCAGAGTCATTGTCATCCCCTACCTCTGCTGGCCCAACACCCAACCACAGTGCTGACATTGCAATATGCACTTTCTAGCAGCCTGGTTATTTCGGTTTTGCTTTTTCCTTTTTCAGGAAAAAATGGGGTTTTTTTTCAGTTGTTTGGGATACTCCAATCTTTCCCAGCCCCCAGTTTCTCTAGGAGCCAGGGCAGCTACACTGTCAGTGGCCATGTATGAGCCTCTGGACATTTTCAACCAAAGTCCTAGCAGGGAATTGAAGCTGGCAGCAGGCAGAACAGTGTGACTCACTCTGAAAGGACAGGAGCACGAGGGCGGTTTAAAATAGTTTGTTTCTCCCAAGACTGTTTTTTTTTTCTGAGGCCAGCTGTGGTTTCAACCTGAAAAAGACATGTGAACAGATCTTGTTCAGTTTGGACTCTGTGTCTGCACACTGCATGTTTATTTGCTGCTTCTCTCTCTCTCTGAGGCTATATGTTTCTCTGTCCTTTTCCAGGATCTTTCCTTTTCCTCCATTCTCTGTTTCCTTTTAGGCCTATGCTATGGCAATGAGAATGCCTATATTCCTGGAGATGTGACCCAGCTGCATCCCAAGCCTGTACTGGGGCAAGATGCAGGTGTGTCCTTCCTCTTACCCCAGAAAAGCACTATGCTGTGGTCTCTCAGGTGAACCCATGGGGACCCCAGCAAGGACAAGGACTGCAAAGTGTTCTGTATGGACCTAAGTCCTTGCTGGCCAAAACGTTTTCTGACTGCAGAAGGAAGTGGCTTCCGTGGTGAATCACTCTGTCTGTTCTGAAGTATTTTCCCATAGAGGCAATGGTTGGTAGTTCAGCTTGAATTAAATGTTGTAATTTCTGTTTAATTAATTGGACATAACTAAATAAAGAATCCACTGTAAACAAGGTCGAGAAACAGTGCCCTAAAGTTTGTTACTGTATTTATAGAGGTCAGCTGAGCATACACTGGTAAAATAATAACTGTTTGCTCTGTATATAATCTCCTTATTCTGGATTACATCAGTGCTTGCCTACATACAATTAAAGCACCTGACACACCACAGCAAAAATTCTGCCAAATGATGAACCCACCCAGGCTCAGATATGTGAGCTATACCCAGGCCTGTCCCAACTTCTGTTTACCTGGTATTTCACGCTGATCTAACTACAAAATATTCAAACTGCAGTAACCATCAGGATGAGTCCTTCCTATGCTGGCAGGGGTAAAACCAGTTTGGTCTGCAATATACTTGGCTCAAACCCAGAAAGGTCTCTAGACAATTACACTGTGAACCATGGCATAAAGGTTAGCTTTCCATGAAGAGCAGGGCTACAGCAAGGTGAAGGACTTTGGAGAAGCAGAGGATGTTAATCCGCAGGTGGCTTCTCACCACTGGTGGCAGACAGTGACTGGTAACTGGCTAAAACCTGGGCAGAGGCTCGAGGTGGAGAGAGGACAAAGTGCCTGGTGTTTTCAGTCATGATTACACAGTGCACCAAGCACAAAGCACTGCAAGGCTGGTGAGGTGAAGCACCTGCCTCCCTGCATTTCTGTCCTGTGGCTAAGCATGTGAAGGCTGGACATGTTCCCCTCCCACTGAGGTACCCCACTGCCTCAAGCATGGTTCTGTAAGCCTTCAGGAGCAGGACAGGCACTGTGGCCTTGGACACCTCAATTTTCCTGAAAATGAAGAATGCTAGCAGGGGGAAAAGGGAACACAGTTTTTCCCGTGTACCCTCTGTTTCACAGCAACGAGCACCCTTGTGATTGTCTGTAGATCAAGCAGGCGGGTTTATGACTCCCAGTGATGTGTTGGTGTGTAGCAGTGCTCTGCTCATCCTTTCCTGGTATGGTCCTTATTTGTGACATCCTAATAACTCCTTGCTCCTACCTGCCTGGGCCTCTAGTGGGACTTGATTAAGTGCTTATAGTTTAATTTGTGAACAGGACAAGGATCTCCTGTGTAATGGAAGTTAAGAGTTGTAGGGCTTGGCTGAGTCAGGGCTAGCTCCAGAGTGAGTCAGTGAGATCAGTTCTTCCAGGGTCAGTAAAAAAGAGAGACGGGAGAGAAAAACCAGGCCCACCCTTTTTATGGATCTTTTCCTTTTGGCTGAATCTTTTACTGCCAGAAAAATTTGGGATACTTCAAAAAAGCAAAGCCACTACTGTCAATATTATTTAAGGGCTAGCAGAAGCCAGGACAGGAGAACACCATTAAGCAACAACTTCTCTTGAAAGACACTGCATAAGAAGGCAGTCTATGATACTGGTCCTGGCTTTCTTTCAAAACTTCAAAAATGTTATAAATGCTGACATTAAAAGTGCTGTTCTGTGATATGAGGGAAAGGTGAATTAGAACCGACCTTTACAGTCTAGTACTTTGAACAACTCATGCTGTTGATCGCATAAGCATCCAAACATTTATGTTTTTATTTATAAATAAGCCAAGCCTTTCCAACTCACTTCCTGGTAAAAAGGCAGCACTGAAACCACAGAAATCCTTTGTGTCGTGTGTAGTGCTCATTATTCTGGGAAACTGTGAGAGATGCCTATTGTATACTGAATTCTTTGTTTCAAGCTTGCAGAAGTCCTCCTGGGATGCTTCCCCACAAGGTTACTGTGGCTGTGTTTAACAAGCACCTGAAACTCAGGGCATGTACTTGTAGCAAAAATGACAATATGTAGCAACATCTTAAGTACTATGGAAAATTGCAACCTGGCTCAGTGCTGGGGGAAGGGAATTTCTGCCATTGTCAGCAGGAAGCTTCTGGAGGTCTGAAATAATAAGAGGAATAATAGAAATCTAAGTATGATTTAGGAATGCACATACTTTTCCATTCCAGTATTGAGTACCTGTAAATAGTTTCATTTCAGGGATTTTTTTTTTTTTTTGCAAGTTCTAGAAATATGACTATATCTATTTGAGAATTGGTGAAAGATGGTAGTCAAATACTGCTTGCTCCGGTGTGATGCAAAATTCTGCCTGTTAAAGTGCAAGGTTATTTTTGTGAAAGCCAAACCAGCCAGCTTCAGAAAATGCCAGTTAAAATCCCTCACAACATTAGATTTATTCTCTTTAAGAACAAGAGGAAATACTGTGGTGTTTTCATTTGTCTGAGTTTTATAGAGAGACCCACTGTGTGAAACACCCACAGCAGCACAGTCCATGAAAAATTCTGACCTTCATTTTAGCATTCATTTAGCAGTTGGCCTGGAAATCACTGAGCCCTTCGTATGTCCTTTTGTTCTGTCTTCAGATAATAAGCTCACTGCAAGCAAAAGTGTCCGTATCTCTTCCATGGGTGTCTAGAAATCTCACTGTACAATTTGCTGCACAGCCTCTTATCAGGTTCAGAAGCAAACATCAGTGACTGCATATGATAATTGCTGTGCCTGCAGCCTTTTATTGACTCATTTTAAAAGCAGGAATTGCATAATTTGTAAAGACCAGTTACTTTTCTCTCCATTTAGAATTCTCATTAAAAGTTCAATGATTTAGAGTCCATCACTTTCACAATTCCTAGAAATGCATTAACACTGTATTTATAATGTGTAAGGGAAATTATAAGACTGTTTCTAGATTGGCAATGGAAACATTTGTCACAGAATAGCAGTGTGATTTGGGAACCAATCTGGAACCTCAGCTCCAGCAAACCAACCACCTCAACATCTTGCCAACACATCCGAGCAGTTTGAGCCTGATTTAATTCTATCTTCTGCTACTTCATTGCTATGACTTTTGCTTTTCCACTGAGGTTCATGCACTGCTTCTTCCTTCCTGCAGTACAACAGCAGATGCTCACAGTTTTCTTCTCTTGATGGGGTTTGCTACATAAAGCAAAAATCGGTGAATGTTTTCCAACACATTTATTTGAGATTTAATTTCCACCACTGCAGAAATTAATATAGGACAGTGTTACAAAGTCTTATGCTTTCCGAAAGCCATTCTGTAAGGATGGAGTGATGGGTAACAAGCTGCAGTAAAATTATGTGGAGAGTGTTTAGTTTCCTCCTCAATGAACTTTACAGTTGCTGTGTATTTTGGAGCATTACTAAAATGTACATAATAGAGAGAGAGAGTGATGATATATAGTTTAATTTACTGTATTTAGCTGTACATATTTTTTTGCCTCTAGAGTAGAGATCTCTGTTTATCCCAATTTGAGACACTGGGATAAGCAGAGATCTGTTGATATAATACTGAGACACAATAAAAAGAGATCTACCTTCACACTTCATATGATGGCATATTGACCATCTTTCTGCTAAAACTTTTTCTTTTTACTGACTGAGTTTTTACACTGACAGCGTAAGAATGAAGTAATGAGTTGATTTGACTGTGTCAGCTATTATCAGAATGAAATCAATAGTGCAGAAATAGTGGTTACTAACCTAATGCATAGCTGATGTTTGCATCCTAACTTTCCTTTTAATGGTATCCAAGAACATGGCTTCAAATTTGGATGCACTTCAGTTACAGAATTAATATTATTATTCTCTCTGAAGTACTGCAGGCCTGTCCCTTCAAGCAAGTGCTTATGATCTCAGAGGAAAAGCTTTAAGATTATAATGGAGAGGACTGACTTCAAAAGGGTTTTGTACAGAGGTAGGAAATAACCATTACCCCTCCTTTCTAAAATTCTGTGTGTTTAGTGCTAACTGTAAAATTGTTTTCCTGCAGTTAAAAGCTGAATCAATTCCCAATGAAATAAGTCAATAAGCACAAGAGTGTCAAATCCAAAGAAGTAAAAGTAAATATTATTTCTTCCTGTCCAGGTCAGAGTATTTTACTTTTAAGATAAGCTGCCTAGGACATTAATTCTTATTCACAGAATTCCCCAAGGAAAAGCCTTTCAAGTACACTTTCAGCTATTTAATTCAGGGAGAAATGTCATGCATAGCTTACAGCTGATGCACATTTCCCTTGCTGGTTTCCTGCAAGTCTCTCAGTTCCTTCAGGGATCATTCAAGTCACAGCATATTCTATCCCTGCATCATTAATCACACAGATAATAAGGAAGAATATTCTATTTAAATATACCTAGCTCTATCTGAATGTGAATCAGTCTGAAATGTGAGTCAGTCTGAAATGTGAGTATTTTATCATGAATTCCAAGCACTCACTGAAGTGTTTGCTACTCAGCAAGGCACTCAAGTATACATGCAGGGAAAAGATGTTGTTAAACTGTGTTTAACTGTGGTTAACTAAGGCCTGAAAGTTTTTCCCTGAAATGCTTGTGGTACCAGTAAATTCAGGTGTCAGATCTGCCCCAAAACAGGTGTCTGTCATCATTTCCAGTTTTTCTGGCTTCTGAAACAAGTTTTTAGAGTGCTGCCAGTGCACTACAATATGTTGTGGCTGGAAGGAGTCCGGCAGCAATTTAGCTTTAAGCCTAACAAAAGCAGGAAGCAGGGAACATAGACACCATATATTCCTAGGCCTGCCAAAGCATTCTTCCAGAGATGTGCTGCTGGACAGCAGGGGAGTGTGGCCAAGTACATTGATAAGTGACCTCTACAGGGAAAATTGGTGCGGCTCGTAACAGGAGACAACCCCCTTTCTTTTAAAATCCAGACCATCACCATGAACTTAGCCAGTTATTTTTGTAGATGTGCTTCCAGGCTGCATTTGTGTTTAGCATCCCAGCACTGAATTATTCCCCCTTTCCTTCCTGGCATGTAAATGGAATCTGTTTCACTGCTTTTGATGATTAGATAACAAAAAAGACCGTAATGAACATTATGAAGCTAAAGGCTATTTGTCAGAGCTGGCTGAAATCTTTCCAATGAATATTTCAACAGGGTTTAATCTAAGATCCCCTTCATAAAATATTCACAAACAATGTAACTCTTCAAAAGGATATGTTGTGTAAGTATCCTAGCAAAAAGAAATCTTTAAAGATTAGGAAAAAAAGTAATATCCTGCTTTTTTTCTTAGTATCTTCTCTTCTTTCTCTTTCTCTCTTACCACTTCCATTTCCTCCCTATTCCTGCTAGAAAATGTGTTTAAAATATGCAACATCTTAACTGCTTATTACTGAGGGTAAAAAAGCACACAAAGAAGTCTCTGAATTGAAGCTGAGAAAAAGAGTGAAAATTGTTCTGCTAACAGTTTAATAGTTTATCTTATTTTTTTACTTCTTTGTGCCTCAAAAAGAAGAACTGTTTTAAATCAAAGCTCCATTTTCTCCTCAAAAGACTAACACTAAGATAGTGTAAAAAATATAATTAATTTTCTCATGAAGAATTACAATATTCACAGAATTTTAAAGAAAATAAGAAATCAGGAATTCACACAGAGAAAGTTACCCCTCTGCTGTTCACTGTAACTCACAAGCTCCTGACAGCACAGAGGAGGCTTTGCATGATGGCAAACCCTATTCTTCAAAGACAGGGATTTAGTGAACACAGGGTTATAACCAAGCCTCTACCTGGATCCTTGCCTCCATCTATTGTCTTATGTTGAGTAATCAAAGAAATCACATTTAGGTCTAAAAAAGCAAAAATGTGCTAGCTAGCCTAATGCAGGTGCAAGGCTGAAAGTGTGGGGTTTTATCAGCTGGGTTTTAACAGTCTCCAAAGAGAGAAATTTCATGGCTTTTCTGGGAATGTGGTCCAGTGCTTAATCACTCTCATCATGAGGATTTCTTGTTCCTTGAAATCCAGTTGCCATTTGGATATTTACTTTCTGCCCATTGTGCTCGGGCTCTGTACTTCTGAGGAAGACCTGCTCTGCTTTTTCTATAACTTCACTTTTTGTGGGATTTTATTAGAGCTTTGTTTTCTCCAGGGTGAGCACTGAAAAAAATAATTCTCTTCAATATTACACTTTTATACACTAAGATTCTTCAAACACTGAAGAAAAAATTTTGTCTGTTTCATGAGTAACCCCATTTTTAAATTCATTGAAAAGTTTCTTGTATAAAGTTTTCTTGAGTCTTCTTTACAAAAAAGAAAAAAACCTTTCTGTGTATGGTTTTTAATGCCACTTCTTTTTCCCCCTACCTTTTGCATTTATCTGAAACACATAGGGTGAGCTGAAATTCTCTTGTAATACTGAAGACTGCTCAGCTCCAGTTAAAGTTTTTAAAACTCTTGCTTTTTCATTTTGATAGCTAGAGACAATTTTTCTGCTTTGTTATCTTGGGTAATATTTTTTTGCCAAGGAATGTGGGTTTTCTCCAGGGTCTGTTCTCCATTCAATACTTGAAATAGGCAAGAAGTGTTGTGGCTTAATCACTAAACACAGACTGCTGGCTACAGCCTCTCTGTACCCTTGACATCAGCTAGGAAGCCATCTGAAGGATGAGAAATCTGTCCTGGGCTGCTAGTGTAGAAGTGGAGGAGTCACCACTTCTAGAAGTGTTTCAAGAGGCTCCTGGATGTGGTGCTTGGGTTTTGGGTAATGACGGTGGGATAGGTGATCTTGAGGGTCTTTTCCAGCACTAATGATTCTGTGATTCTATGAAAAAAAAAGGTATATGTTAGCATAAGTTACTCCTGCTGGAAAAGTTTTGGTTTCAGAACTCCCTGACGAACTTCCTGTGTGTCATGCTGGCTTTTTTTCATGGAGTTTCATGGAGTTTCGGTGCCTCCCTTATCCTCCACATTCAAAACAAAAATTGATACTCTTCCCTACCACACACTGCCAGAGCTTGGAAGCAGTCATGATGTTTCTGGGAAGCTCAGGTATTGCAGTAATGTCGGAAAGGAACAAAATGAGAAAGGAAAGGACATGACTCTTCCCTTTCTATGCCAGAAACAGCAGGAGTAATTCTACTTCATTGTAAGGCAGCTGAGTTTCCGAAAACTGATTTTATCTGAAGCTATTCCTGAACGACAAAACTTGTCTGAGCATTCTGAGCTGTACACAAATTCAGATCCAGCATCAGTCTTTAAATGCATGGCTAAACCTGGTCTTTGAGAATAGGAAAGCCTAAGCTTGTGTTTCAGCAATTATAAATATGCAACACAGGTGAAAAAAAAATTAATTTATTTCTGATGATGACATGGAAGCATCCCCTTTGTATACTTTCTTGGGGATAAGGCTCATGTATGGGTGTGGAACCTAATGATGCCAGCAGGCAGTTGACTGGAGCATCTGACTTAGTTCCCTTTAAAAGAAATCTGATAAACACATAAGTGAGTTGGAGGAAAAAAACAGCACATGGTAAACAGAAACAGAATCTCCTTAAAACAAATTGCTATTACAGACACTGGCTGAAAGACATGTAAACACATTAGGTACTACTATCTTTTTCCTGATTAGTATTATGAGCAAATGCTTTCCTTGGAAATTGCTGCAGTTAATATCTAAAAGGAAAACTCTGCAGCTTTCAATACTCCAGCCAGAAATACACATTTGCCAGGAACCAAATACGTAGGAGAGTGACATGCTTAAGTTAAAAACTTGCAAAAGCTTGAATGAATGACATGCAAAAGCATGACAGCTCCAGTCCTGCCTTTCTTGGTCACAGAGACTGGTACTGTGGCATTCTTGTGAACATAAAACGTGGAATTAACAAACCTGTTAGTGAACAAAGCTTTGGGCAGACGTAAATAAAACCAACTTATGTCACAAGTCATATAAGTGACTCTTATAAGCGTAGAAGGAAATAAGGAGAGGTTCTCTTGTTCTTTACTATTGTGTATATTTTGGGCAATACAGAATTAACTGCAGTTATTGAAGATAATTCCTTACACGTATGAAAAATAGTAACCTTCTTTTTGTGAGTAGAAACATGCAACCATCCATTGACCAACCAGTGTCTGTAAGGATTTTGACATGGTCCCAAGGGACATCCTTATCTCTAAATTGCAGATACGTGGATTTGAAAGGTGGACTATTTGGTAGATAAGGAACTGGCTGGATGGACACATCCAGAGTTGCGGTCAATGGCTCCATGTCCAGGTGGAGGCTGGTGATGGTGATGGTGGTGGTGTCCCTCAGGCCTCTGTCTTGGGACCGGTGCCTTTTAACATTTCTATCAGCGACTCAGACAGTGGGATCAAGTGCATCCTCAGCAGGTTTGCAGATGACACCAAGATGATACATGCAGCTGACAACAGAAGAACATGACACGATCCAGAAGGGTCTGGACAAGCTCAAGATATGGGCTACAAGAACCTCATCAAGTTTTTCAAGGCCAAGTGCAAAGTGCTACACCTGGGCTGGGGCAATCCCAGACATGAGCAGACAGGAGAAGTCACTGAGAGCAGCCCTGCTGAGAAGGAATTGGGGGTGCTGGTGGGTGAGAGGCTGGACATGGCACAGCCATGGGCACTCCCAGCCCAGAGAGCCAAACGTGTCCTGGGCTGCATCCAAAATACCAACATCCATGCACTGCATCCATGTGCAGCAGGTCAAGGGAGGGGATTCTGCTTCTCTGTTCTGTCCCCATGAGACCGCACCTGGAGTGCTGTATCCAGCTCTGAGGCTTCCAATATGAGAAGGGCGTAGGTGAGGCCACCCAGATGATCAGGGGGTTGGAGAATTCCTCCTATGAAGTCAGGCTGAGAGAGTTGAGGTTGTTCAGCCTGGAGGAGAGAAGGCTCTGGGGGCACCTTGCTGAGGTATTTCACTACTTAAAGGGGGCTTATGAAAAAAAGGGAGAGAAACTTTCTACATGGGCAGATAGTGATAAGGGGGAATGTTTTTAAATCAAAAGAGGAGAGATTTGGATTAGATATTAGGAAGAAATTCTTTACTTAATGGATGGTGAGGCAATGGAACATGCTACCCAGAGAAGCTGTGGATGCCCCATCCCTGGAAATGTTCAAGGCCAGGTTGGATGGGGCCCTGGGCAACCTGACCAGGTGTGTGGCATCCCTGTCTGTGGTGTGGAGACAGGAAATGGGTGATATTTAAGGTCCGTTCCAGCTGAAACCATTCTATGATTCTCTCATCTCTCATGGAAGCTTTGCAGACACACTTAGCCATGGCTGCCCCGTGTATCTCCAATGTGTTAGATTTCATAAAATCTAAGATTACCCCAGCACCTTGGAGACACTTTTTTGAAGATGACAAGGAATCGGTACATTCAGGTACAGCTGCAAATTAGCTCTAAAAGACAGAGAGCTGCTTATTGCCAGCTGGTGAACTGCCAGGTTTGACAGAGCTCATTCTTGGGAGGCACCTACATGGTGCTGTAAACTACTGTCAACTGTGTGAAACACTCCAAAACCAACTGGATCATGAGATGAGAGCTTTCCAAGAGCACTGGATGATATCCGCTCCTCTACCTAGGATTATCTTTGCTGTTGCATTGTAAATGTGTTCTGGCTATGATTAGCATGAACCTCTCTTGATGTGGCTTTTTGTTATGAATAAGATGTTTCTCTGTACATCATCTAAAGCACAGAATATAAGCCAAGTGTTTCAGAAGCATATTCATTATTTCGCACTGGGAATTGCCACTAAAATATTAAATACAGTAAGGCTGAAATAATAGCTACTCTGAGGACTCGATTGTGTTATCAATCAAACACAGATGGACCAATTAATATTGTGCAAACTCAGTATCTTGCCAGAAAAATTTCTAGTACCTAGAGTCACAACAGAAAATGCCTCCCAGGAAATAAAGGATAATTAGGCTAAAAAGGCTTAAAAACTCCCAAGGAAAAATTGTAAATGTTAATTTAAAATATAGTTTCATAGCAAGCTCTACAAGATTTTTTTTAGTGAAAATATTTGGGACTCCTAATGAGCCTTTTAAATACATGTATTTGTTGGTCATTGTAAAGACTTTGTACGATGTGCAAAAAAAAAACCTAAAAGAAAGGAGGTCCAACACATCCATACAACTACACAGTTTAAAAATTATAGTGTAATTCTGAATTCATACACATTTCTCAGAACCTAATAAAACCAAGAAATCTGACCTCCATTACGATATCTTCCCTGGCTGTTATCAAATTCTGTACATGCTACCTCTTAAGCTTAACTGAAAACATGGCATGAAAAGTAAACTTCTTCCTCCGAGGCAAGCTGAACACTGGATGCCTACAATGAATAGGTCTTCAGATGAACAAATAACCCTGGGCTCCTGTATAACACTGGTGAAGAGAAATACATTTTAGACATAACTCGCCTTTGCCACCTTAGGAAGTAAATTAAACCCAAAACTTGTCTCTTTCTACTCTGTCATTTGTTGCTATCAATACAGGGTCGTTAGCTCAAACCATGCAAAAATGAGATCATTTACATCAGCTACACTGAAATCAGCTCAGTAGGTTAGAGGATGGTGCTAATAGTGCCAAAGTGTGGGTCTGATCCCTCTATTCACATTCTCAGCTCATTCAGTTCTGCATTGGACTTGATGATCTTTCCAGCTGACTGTTCTGTGATTCTGTGTCACCAGAGGTTCAAAGGAATTATATCAAGCATTGAATAAAACCCATCTTAAAATACAAAGCATTAAGTACCCAGTCATGGATTTACTTTCTCTTCCTATTATCTAGAAAATATCCCTTAGGTCTCTTGACCTGATTTCAGCAGGTGCTTGTTTGCTGTGCTAGATCTGACATGTAGGAATAACAGCCACTGGGTCATAGAATGATAGAATGGTTTGAGTTGTAAGGGATCATAAAGATCTTCTCATTCCAACTCCTTACCATGGGCAGGGACACTTCCCTTCTACTAAACCAGGTTCCTCAAAGCCCCACCCAATGGGGTCTTGAACACTTCAGGGGTGGGACATCCACAACTTCTCTGGGCAACCTGTTCCAGTGCCTCACCACTCTCACAGTAAAGAATTTCTTCTTAAAAATAATCTGAATCTTTTCTCCTTCAGTTTAAAGCTGTTGCCCCTGGTCCTATCAATTTCCTGTTAACAATATATCAAAAATTTCTCCATGAAACAAAAATTAGAAATAAGCCATCTTCACAAGTACAGCATTATAAACATGAACCAGATCTGGTAATACCAGACAGAAGTCTTAGCATATGCTCCAGTAATAAGAAGGAGAAACTTGCCCCAGAGTGGCCCCCAGGCCACTTAATCTACTCCCCAGTGGGTCCTACTTGACACCTGCTAGTGATCCCACACTCACTTCCACACGCTCACTTGCCCCACTTGCCCAACGACACACTCACTTGCCCAGTGACAAGGGCTCTGACTCCAGCTGCTCATGCTCAGACCCCCACTCACACACACACAGAGTAAATTGAAATGGCACCATGTCCCTCTGATGGTGCTGAAGCACTCACAAATAGCAAAACTTTGCAGAGACTTTGCATTAGTTTGTTCAAAACTAAACACTAAAATATCTAAACGCACTATATTAGTAAAGCACTACTAGTGAGGAACAGGTGGCTGAAATTACCTTTTTAATGTGTTTCATTCCCAAGCAGATGGAGATGCATAAAAAGGTGAGTTACTTAAAATGAATGATTATTTGGCTGTATCTAATCATAGTCTACTGAATTCAGCCTACACGGGCTATTATTATCTTTACAGCTGGGTAATACTGTGGCTACTCTACCAAATGAATAAGCTACTCAAGCCTGCCACAAGACCTGTAAGAAACTGGGCCTTGCTATCAGTCAGCATCAGCACAACTGGTAGGCTGACTGCCCTTCCCCTGCCTTCCTTGCAAATCCACATTCCTCCTCTGCTGCTCAGCACAACAATAAAACCAATCTATCTACAAAGAGTAACAACCCATTTTGAGATGTGCATGCAGTGAGATGATAAAACTGCTCGAGAAAGAACAGTAAGACAAGCTCAGTAATCTCCTGCTTGCCTTATTTTTTTAAACAGAGCCTGTTTCTCTAGGGTGCAGGGAGGAAACAGAAATCTTATTCCCTATGAAAATATTTCAATAAAACAGCTTTTTTTTTTTGCCTATGTCTCACCCTGCAGCACAGGAAAGGAAAAATTTGTGGATGTGTAGACCTCAGTATTGCAATCAGACAAAGAGCCTCTCGAAATGATGTGACCTTGCCCTTCACTTCCCTCCACTGCAGCACACATTCCATAATAACACGACACAGCTGCTCTGAGGTGTGCTCAGCTGCTCAACCAAGTGTCTCTCTAGTAAGGGCAATAAAAGCAGCCAGCAAAGTGTGCTGCAAACACTAAACTCAGGAAGGTTACAGCCATGAAGTCCTGCCTATGCCAATGTACTCGGCTGAGCTGTGTCTTTCCTTTGGGAATCCACCAGTTAAATTCCACAGTCTTAGAAGAAGAGAGAGGTTCTAATAAAACACTAGTCTCTTTCTCAATCAGTTTTATAAACTGCCTCCTTGAAGGATTTTGAGATGTATACACTCATCTTGGCTACATGCCACAGTGGGTGGATTCCCAGCTAGATTCTTCCGGGCTATAATGATTCAAGCTATTGCAAATAATCGTAATGCTGCTCTTGAATTTTCATCTATCGTCATAGAAGAAATTACTTTTTCTTTGCACAGCTTTGTGGAGCTCTAATACCAGGGCCAACATCCCTCTTAATGTTTTGTTCTTCTAAGTAGAATAATCCTCTTCCATTGTCCCTTTTAACGCTTTCTTCTGGCATTAGCAATATGCAAATACTGGGCTGAAGATTACTGTGCTCTATTTTTGCTGGCTACTTTCCTGAGAAAAGTATGCTATTTATGGCACATGTTGACACAGCTGATTCCAATTTTCCTTCCAGGGGAAGCCTGCCATACTGCTGTATGTAAAAGCAATCATGCCAGGGTTTTGTTTCAGAGAGCACCCTAGCCTATGGGCCCTCTCTCCTGCCTGGGGAGGTAATCCTTGTTTCACTTGCCAGTTTGTCCTCAGCTTGTTCAGCAGATGTCCCCAGAACCGTCACTGGGGTCATGGCCAAGGATTATACCAAGAGGGAGACAATACTTCTCCAGCCTTAGGACTTGTTCCCCACCCACTATTCTGGAATAGGAGCATCCACACATGGAGTTAATCAGGGGTAAGTCCCTATACAGACAAGCCCTTACACTAAACACACCACTCTGAAGGATGTTGAGGCTTCTAACCACATCCTGGGTACTCGATGTTCATCACAGAATCCCTCAGCACTGTGCCTTTGTGCTGCAATCTATACCTGAGCCTTCAATCTTAGCAAAGATCAAACAGTATGTACCTGGAGTTCTGCTATTAGCTTTCCAATTAAGACTTTTTACAAGGATTATAAATGTGATGGCTGTCATAATTCACCTGCACATTTAAAAAGCCTTTAGAAAGAACTGATTCTTCTCCACAGTACTGCTGTAGAGCAGTGTCTCACACTGCAAATGTTGCACACCTATGTTCAGTCTCTGCACGTGTACACCAGGAAAATCTGTTTTATTTTTCTCTTGCTAGCTGAGCTGACACAACACTGAGCAACTGAGCTGCTTTTTTTTTTTTTCTTGTGGAAAGTCATGGGGAGCAATTGCAAAAATGATTCAATGTGATGACCCTCTGAATTCCTGTGGAACTCCATTTTGAAAGCATACTTTTTCTACTTTCCCATTTTTGGACAAAACTAAAGGCAAAGATCCAGGTTCAATTACCAGTTACTGCTGTGTAAAACTGGAGTAGATTCACCAAAACCATGGGTATTAAACTAGATTTATGGTACTTTGAGGGCAGACTTTGGATGGCAGACTTTGTGGTCAGTGCTTGACTATAAAGCTTTTTGACTAGAGACTTTTGTAATCAGGTTTCCCAGAATTCTTTTCAGATGAACTTCAGAAGTCACTCTGACAATGCTCTTTTTTTCTTTAAAAACATCTTTATTTTGATTAGTAAGCAAATGCACATGTAATCTTACAAGTACGAAATTGAATGAAACTAGAGTAAGGAACCAGCAAGTCTGAGTTACTTTCATTTACTCCCTTATGTTTGCCTAGGGTTGCTATCAGATGGCCCCAAATTTTTTGGTGAGACAGAGGGTGGCACGAAAGGTTGAGTGTAAGAGGGTATATAATGTCTTGTCCTGTACAGGCTGGGTATTTTTCACCCATTTGACTGACCAGAATTGAGAATACCATGTGCACCATCATTAACTGTGTTTACAGCCATGGTACCAGCTGTAGGAAAAGCAACAATTAATGTTATTTTGGGGTAATAAATCATCCAGCTGTACCAGGATGCATTAATCACCTACCCATAGTCACAGGGAGGTAGACACAAAGTCTGTCTGTCTGTTCTTACGCATTTCCACCAGCAAGAGCTGCATTAGGCAGCATGCTGCCCTTCTCCCAGGAGGCAATATCATGCTGCCTAAGGACAAAAGCATCCCAAGGACTGTTGCCCAGCTGCTGATGCTCTGTGCACAGAGTCGTCACAAAGTGTTCTATGAGTGTAGTGTTGGAGCATTATACAACAACTGGCACAGTGGAAGGAGCTGGATATGTTATTGTTTTATTTTTTGTGGTCTTCAGACAGGATAGGACAGGAAAACTATGAATCCCATTTGGGTTTTTAAACCTCGCAAGTAGGAACCCACCTGCAGCTCAACTACTGCTGTGTTCTTCAAATTTTTGAGCTGTAAAAAGCACTCCAGAGTTTATTTATACATTTCTCTCACTCTTTCCCCCTCTCTCACACACAGGCACTCCCAGATCCTGTGAGGCTATCTTTAAACTTGCAGGCAGTTTGGATAGTTACTGGAAATCACCAGCTACTTTAATTTTAATCTCAAGTCTAAAAAAAACCAACAAAACACTGTGAACTGAACTTCAGCATATCATAAGCTACGAAAAATCTGTGAATGTCTGTACAGTCTGGAGACTTGCGAATTTTCATAAAAGCTTGATCTGCTTGACATAAGCTTTTTCTAAAAGTTTCACTGTTACCCCAATCAGTTCCCTTTAGTATCTTGCTATGCAATAACAACCTGCCAGTGTACATGACCGAAGATGAACAAATTATGGGAACGATTGGAAAATATCTCTAATGTGGAGAATGCAGTAGTTCTATTGAATGTGCATCACGATGTCCACACCAGCTCCAGTATTTAAGAATGGAGGAAAAGGCCTATTGTGAAATATCCTATTGTGATAGGATCATCTTCATTCAGCAATCACCTCTACTCTTGGGTAACAAACATGTTCTCAAAGGCACAGAGCAAACCAGATATTGAGCTGTGCAACTAGACAGAGTTTGAGCCAACTTTTACATGTTTATATAATATAAATCAATTTGAGTAAGTCTTTTATTCTCCATATTTTCTAGCATAGGTACTATATTTGAGCCCTGACGTGGGCTCTTCTAACCAACATTCAAAAATTAACATGTACAGGGTGTATTTTCAGGGTGACATATGACTAAGAGATTACATTTAAGTGTCTGTGCTGAAAATTTACTTTTTAAAGAGCAGTGAGCATATCATCATGAGGATGATATCCACATCCAATCTTCTTTGGAGCCTATTCTATATTAAGGATATTGTCTTAGATTCTTGCTGCACTGCCAGGCTCCATCCAGCTCACCCTTTCCCTATGGGAACAGCTACTTTCGACATGTATTTTAATCTGAGGTATTGATGTATGGCCTCATAATTTTAATTTCTTTGCTGTGAACTCAGTTTACTTCACCATTTCTCTTTCCTCCCTGGGGAAATCTACAGTCACATGCAACATCTGTCACCTACTGACTTCTTGGGAACAAAGGCTGATGTCATTACAGTTTCCACCCATGTGTCAAGCTACCAGTCTACTTGTGTCTGTCTCTTACCCATACCTCATTTTCCTTTTTATGGGTGTGATCTGTTCTGTACCTCACTGCAGGAAGCAGGGTAAATCCTTTGCCTACAACTAACACAGCTACAGCCTGTGCACCTCTTTCTCAGAGATGCGCTTCCAGGACAGCCCCTCAGAGAAAGCCATGGCCCCAACAAGTATGAAACAGTGTGTGCCTCCAGGCAAGGTGTGTGTGAAGCAGTCTACCTTGGCTGGTTTATGCTTATTGCTGATGGCAGATCAGGAGGAAACTGGCTGAACTCTAAAGCCTGAATTTTAAAAAAAATATTAAAGAAGATATTTAAGTCCATCAGCCACTTCAGTTTTGCTTGCAAGACAAGAAGCTCCTTCAGATCCTCATTAGGATACAGTTCTAAGTGTTCATTCTTGCTACAGAGGCAAATCTGTGTGCTGCAAGTCTGTGTTCTACTCATGTCTGGGATTGCCCTGAACACAGGTGCAGCACCTTTGTTTTTTAAAAGCTAATGAGATTCCCATAGGCCCACTTCTTAAGCTTGTCCAGGTCCCTCTGGCTGGCATACCACCCTTCGGGTGTGTCAACAGCACCACTCAGCTTGGGGTCATCTGCAAACTTGCCTGAGGATGCCCTTTGTCTATGTCATTGATGAAGACATTAAATAACAGTGGTCCCAACACAGACCCCTGAGGGCACCACTTGTCACTGACTGAGACTCTGAGTCATTGATCACCACCCTCTGGATGGGACTGCACAATCAATTCCTTATCCAAAGAACATTCCGCACACAAAGAACATTCCATTTCTCTCCAATTTAGAGAGAAGGATGTTGCGAGGGACATGTCAAAGGCTTTACAGAAATCCAGGACATCCACAGCCCTTCCCTTGTCCACTGATGCTGTCAGTCCACCACGGAAGGCAACTGAGTTGGTCAGGCAGGACTTGCCCTTCGTGAAGCTGTTCTGGCTGTCCCAAACCACCTCCCTGTCCTCCATGTCCCTTAGCACAGCTTCTAGGAGGATCTGTTCCATCATCTTCCCAGGCACAGAGGTGAGGTTGACAGGTCAGCAACTCCCACTGACTCAGGAGGTGTAGGAAGAGACATTACCATTGAAGAGTGAGATAAAAAAGTTGTTGAGTACCTCAGCCTTCTCCTCATCTGTTGTTACAAGTTTCCCAGCCTTGTTTATCAGGGGTGGTACACCTTCTTTGACCTTCCTTTTCTGGTTGACATACTCATAGAAACCCTTCTTGGTATTCTTTGCATTACTTGCCAAATTCAGCTTCATCTTCATCTTGGCCTTTGTCACCCCATCCCTACACAACTGAACTTCATTTCTTTATTTGCTTCTTTCCCTTTAGTTTCTCCAGTAGGTCTCTGCTCAGCCATGCTGGTCTCTTGTTTTCCTTGTCCAGGTTCCTGCACCTGGGGTTTGTTAGCTCTTGCACTCTGTGGAGGACTTCCTTAAAGAGCTGTTCCACTCCCTAAGCCCTAAGGGCAGTCTCCCAGGGGATCCTCTTTACTACCTCCTTGAAGAGCTAGAAATTTTCTTTCTTAGAGTTCAGGGGCCTGACTTTGTCTCTTACCTGTCCCATATCCCTCAGGACTGCCGACTCCATCACCGCATGATCACTGCAGCCCAGCCTGCCTCCAGTCTTGATGTCCCCAATTAACTCCCATCCAGAGCATCTATAATGGGAAAAAATAAGTCTCTTGGCACCTATGGTGATTTAAATTTTCATCGTACTGTTTGAAATCATAGGTTTGTTCTCTCTTCTTCCCTTGTCAAATTTCCAGTTAGACAGCATGCTGGCAGCTTTACTTTATGTAAAGTTTTCTACAGATTGATATTTTTTTCCTTCATTTCCACTTCTCCCAAACTGAACAGTTCCAGTATTTACTCAGTATTATCTCAGAGGTGTTCATGGTACCTGAGGATGACAGTAGCTACTCACATTGAGGTCTAACTTTCAACTTTTTATTCCTGCAGTGGTAGTATAACTTCAATACAAATCAAACCTTCTGTCATATTAGCCCCTCAGGTGCCTTCATGTATCTTGTTCACCTCCTACAAAATTTTCTGCATCATTAATTATTAGAATATTTTATTGTGGTTGTTCTTGCCATATCCCAAACTCGAGGCAGGGCACACAGTTGCAAATAAAGGGAATTACAGTGTTGGCCAGGTCAGTAGAGGGTGAGTGGAATAAATGTGTGATGTTGCAAAGCCACTTGCTGAGCTGGAAGTGGCCTTGCTGAGGCAAAGTAAGATGGTCTGAGAGTAAAGAAGCACATTTTCTCTCATGTTGCTAACCTGAGATGGTTTCTTCAGAATCTGGGTGTTTGGATGGGAAGATCATAGAGCTGATTGCACATCCTACCCCTTAACTGCCCCCAGGCTCAAAAGGGCAGCTTAACATCCTTCTAGCACATCATACATGGGTCTCACACACACTCACAGGAATGTCCCAGGATCTCATCAGCTTGTCTTGAAGCTTACAGACTTCATGATTGATTATGAACTGATTTTGTTGCTCAAATTATGTTGCAGTCTGACAGATGCTGATCCTGTCAAAAGCTAATTATATTTCTCCGAAGTTCACAAAGGAAATAGAGTTCGAAAAAATGATGGTATGTAGATGTTACTGGTGGAACAGTATTCATTTCCCGCCATTGAGAAAACATGGATACCAAAAAAATCAGTTTAACAGACATCGACCATTTCATGCTTCTACCACTATCTCCAGATTTCATGGTTTTGTGTTTTTGCTTACAGACACTCAACAGTGACCTTTTTCTATTACTTTTTTGGTACTTGCCTTTTTTTCTGCTGCTATTATTCTTCCTGTTTGGTCTTAAGACTTTAGGTTATCTACACATGACTTCATATTATTTCCTCCTTATTCACTCCATGCTTATTTTAGCTGTTTTTTTCTTTGTCTTACTTTTTGTACCAACTTCCTATGTGCATCCACGTATTCCTCGCTTTCCTCCACACTTCAGGGAGTTGCCTCCTCAGAAACCTCTAGTATTTGGACATTGTGATGTGAATGTGACTCATTAAAAACATTCAGAAACAAGAACAGCTTCAGCCTCATAAACAATATTCTCATTTGATTATGACAACCACAACATTTGCCCCTACTTCAACCATATATTTTACCTAAACCAGAAAATCAGTTCCCTGACTGGGTGCAGCACATGGGAAGAAGTGGGGCAAGAGGAAGGCAAAGCCACCAGGAGAGGTGGCAGTGCTGCTCTGACCAGATCTAAGCCAGCAGTGACGTCTTAGGCCAGCCTAAACTGATGATGAAACCAAAGCTCTGCTCAAGGTGACCTTTTTGTGCCTTGTGATTGTCAGTAGATACATGACAAAAGTGAGCTCAGGACCAGGACTCTGACTTCTCAACTAAAATCCTAAGTATTCAATACTTTGTCTCCACTTTTGTCCCAGCCCCAGTCAAAGCTGTACCTGCCTGGAGTTAGAGAAAGGACCTTTCAAACCGGGTCAAACTTACACTGACTTTTCTCTAAGTAGGCAATTAATAGAGTGCATGCATTACTCTCCCCACATCAATGCATTTCTCCTCTACATTTCTGCATAATCTGCCACCTATTTTCTATAATTACCTGCTTCCTCACTATAAATGTCAAAAGTGTAGATGGAACAGAATGAAATAAACTAAAGAACGCAGAGTGCACATAAAACAAATCACAACGTTAGTAACTCTTCTAGGAAGCTCCCTTGTATTCTACATTGCAAGTTAAATCACATCTACATGAAAAAGGTCCACCTGAATTTAGGATAAATTGTTCTCTTTTCTGTAATTTGATTCCATATTTCAGAATTGCAGTGTTTCATCCCTGCTGCCCCACTTCACTGGCCCTGCAAAAAATGAGAAACCTACATTAAACCCACAGAGTTTAAAAAAACTATACAGGCCTATTGTTTGCCTTAGAAGTAGAGGGTGAAAAACTTTTTTATAGTGTATGGCCAATTTTTTCTCAAAGGAAAAGAGCCCATGTAAAGTATTGCAATGTGTCCACTCTTAGCTGGTTCCTGCATGCAACAGCACTATTTTTTGATATATAGCATTTAATTTCTTACAAACAAAAGTCATCCAAAACACAGCACTTTGAAATACTTTTTTAAATGGGAATTTTTTTTTTCTTTTTCCTACCATTCTGGAAAAAAAGCAAATTTGAAGGACTAAATGAACTATCAGATTCTAGAGACCTTTTGAGTCACCAGCTAGAAAGAATGTTTACCTTTATAGGTTAAGATTTCTCCTTTTCACTTGAGACCTTCTGCTAGCCGATGTTGCAGTGCCCAATTATAAACCCAGGAGAACCCTTCCCCTATCTGGCTGTTGTCTGATATATTTTTTGTGTTGTGCTATTCTTCTTTCAACTTGAATAATTCTAACGTTTGACAACACATAAAAATTTGAAATTTTATTATTGCTTTATAAAGGTTACTATATTCATGTTTGTTATTGGTGTCACTGGAAGAGAACAATGAATACACAAGTAATATTAACCAAAATATTAACCAAAAAAAAGCCTTGCAGAAAGTTTGTACAACATTATTACCTAAGCAAATTCAAACAGCAAAAGTCTCTGTGTCAGGAAGCTGGAACAAACAAATATTCATGATAAATGAGGAAATGTGGTGGGTTTTTTTAGCATTCTGAATGGTAAATATCCGGAGGAAATTGTCAGGAACAGTGATACAATCAAATGAAATCATGTGCCCTGAGAGTTCCCTGACTCGGTTTCCTTGCAGTAAGACAGGAATATTTGCTGTCTACTTTCACATCCTATAGGACCTACGAGATCTTCCTAGTTCCTGCGTGGGATGGCACACAGGCAGCCTCTGCCCTGGTGTCAGCATGCAGCCATAAGGGCAGCCAGTGATGCTTCCTTTGTAGGACAGGGCCACAAACTTTGCAAAGGATTCATCAGACCATCTCGACCCTACAGAATGTGGGTAAGAGACACAGATTCAGAGGTGCAAGATGGCAAGTGATTATCAAAGAGGTTACTGAAGAAGACAGCCTGGAGGGGTTCTCAAAAGCAAAAAGCAGAGGCAGCGTTTAGAGCTTCTCAGGTGGCTGGATTGCAGCCAGCACAAAGCCAGGCTGTTGCACTGTGCAGGGTGTGGCACTGGACACACCACATCCCCAGGCTCACCCCATCCCCAACCTCATAGCATTCCCAGGCTCACTGCATCCCTGGGATTGCTTCTTCCCAATGCCAAGGAGATCTGCATGGCCTCACAAACTGGTGTTCAACTGAGTCCTGGGTGGGAATCCCAAGTGAACTGCTTGAGAGCTGCCAATAACTTAGGAGACAGCTATAGCCCTTTCTTTTTCCAGCAGAAGGGTTTCCTGTATTATCCACTCAGTCCCAGAAACAGAGATAAATCTTTATCTTAGACATCAAAAATAGCAGATGCTGGGTTCATTGGGTCACAAATAGAGGAAAATTCAGAAAGATGCACAGGCTGATGTGACATGTGAATCATATTTCCTTTCAGATTGTATCTTCTTTGCATGGTCTGGGCTTTTAAGGTCTTTTCCATCTGTGACACTGGATAATTCAATTAGAAGATTCACTTCCACTCAAGACCTCATTTGTCTTACAGAGGTAGCACAATAAATGACAGCCCTGTGAGCCACAGCACAAGACAGTGGCTCTTCCTTCCACCTTGCTCATCGGTCAGACTGACAAGAGGACATCTGTCCCTGAGGTCTGGATTTGGTCTTTGTTCCCCTGGTAGCCTGTCTCCAGGAGTGTGAGCGAGACCCAAGCAGCTGAAGCAGAAATAACACCAAGGAGGAAACAAGCAATTTCCATGCCACTGGAAATGCATGTGCAGAGAGCAATCATGCGTAGCCTGCAATTGTGTTTGTGAATAAATATTTCAGCTTTCGTTCTTAATATGGGTTTATTGCTGGCAGTGGCCTAGTGCTGAACAGTGGTGTCACTGGAATTCAGCTTAGTATTCAAGCTCAGCTGAAAAATGACAGCAATGCATGTTTTCTGCCAATTTTAACAGGAGCTCAGCAATTGAGCAGAGCATTTTCTACAGATAGTGCATTTGGGGAGCAGAGGGATTGTTTAGCAGAGCAAGTCAGATAATTGGGATTAGCCAGTAAGGCATCTCTATCAGCAAACATATTTTCATTTACAGGGACTCCCCAAGGGATAAACCACTTGAATTTATGTGTTTGTGATGTGTCTTCATTGTCTAGCCATGACTAGGATTACCTGCTCTGAGGGTGGCACACCCTCTAAATGCATTCAATATGTGTTTAGACAAACAGTGCTATCCTATAAATAAGATCCTGACTGGATTCAGATGACTGAAAATAACAGAAGAACCAGATAGACTGGGACTGGAAAGCAGCAAATCAGAAGAGATATTAAAGACATTGATAAGCTCATGAATACTATGAAGAGATTTGGGATGACACTTTGCTTTTTTAATGTATCTAAAAAAATACTAATTATTTAGTCATGCACCATAGGAACTTACTTATGCAAAGAAAAAAAAAATCACATATGTTTAAGAAGCAATTGAACAAAATTGCAGCAGAGAAAGCCACCATAGATATTAGGAGCACGTGAGCAAATATTATGTGTGCATGCTCTCTTGATTTACATTTTGGGTAGGTGCCTGATACTGGCCACTGGTGGACACAGGATAATAGGGTAGATGGACCTGTGCACCAGTATGGTACTTGTTACATATCTACCTTCTTAAAGTGCCACTGATACTATCCCAGTCTTCACAGGTTTGTAAATCACGCGTGGATTCAGTGTGCACAGGACATCTGGACTAACTTCCATGAGATAACATGGAGGAAATGGCACAATTTTTTAAGCTGTCTGTGGGAACTACACCTCCAAACATCTTAAAACTCTTACCCAAGCGAGACATTTTTAAAACATCCTATGTCTCTGTCATGTACAACACTTTTTTCTAGAAATGAATCTGTTTACTCAGAAGGAAACACTAAGAAAGGCCTTGTGAATCTTAGAAATAACCTGACATCGGGGAATACTAATGTTCAGATGGCACCCTCTGCTTTGTCAATTTGTGTAATGCTTGTAAGTCGATATGTCACTTCGTCTTGATAAAGGTTCAGTGCAGGTAATGGATTAATTGGATTATTGGGTGTAATGAAAGTAGTCCCAGGAAAGCACAGATGTAAAGAGACATGAGCAAGATTATGGACTACCAGCAACAGCTGAAAATACTTTTATTTCAGACCTGCAGATCATGACCTGACTTTTAAGTGCAGTGATCCAGCATATGGTTTACGGTGGAGTCTTGGAGGAATAATCACCACTGGTGGTTATTTTCTGGAATGTCAAGGAAGATAGATAACTCTCCCAGTATCATTCAGTATATGAATATTTCAGTCTTCCTGGATTAGTACCGTAGCTTTACTGGTGACAAATATGATATAGTAAGCACTCTTTTCCTGACTTTAAGTAACTCAGACATTATATCCTACCGATGAAATGACAGAAGTAATTTAAAAGAATTTTACAAAGCTCTCTCCTGGTTTACCATTTTTAAATTATGATCTGTGGACTATTACTATGAGGTTCAGCAAAAGAAAGGCAAGCCAATTGTCAGCAGGCTTAAATTCCCTCTAAATGAACTGTATTTTTCCATGCAGCGGAAGAGACTGGTGACATCTGCAGATGAAAAATAAAATAGAATCAAGTTGTGCCATTTCAGACAGAACTTTTTAAACTCCTAATTTTCTCCAAAAGCCATCCGAGTTTTATTAAAGGGAGCAAAAACAGTTAATTCAATACTACCATACTTCTCTGCAGCGAAGCAGAAAAGGGTGAACTGTGCATTTGTTAAACATTGCTCAATATAGGCAACTGCACACGGAAATTGATGCCTTCCCTGTGTTTTAACTGTTAATGCATAAACCAGCACAAACTCTCATGACCTAACATCTGCACAAGGAACTTTCGTGTTCTCTCACTTCTTTCTTTCACTTGGAACTCACTGAGGTTTTTTTGTTCACACTACTTTAAAATATCATAACAAAAAGAAGGAAGAAAAATCAATTTAGACAGTCAATCTGATATAAAATATCTTCTTTTTTTCACACCTTTTGAAATGTTTAATGTACGTAGGGCCAAATTCTAAGCCTTTTTAATAGTGAAGGAAGGATGAATAATAATAATAATAATTTTAATTTTTTAAAAATTATGTATTATTTATATGTGGACAAATTTCCATATTGGTCAGATTAATTACTCATAATTAATAATTGGTCTAGCTCCATTAAATAACTTTAAATCATTGACGCCTCTACACCAGGCTGTCCAGATACCTCTCTTAGGATATTATCATCTGCACTACTAGTTCTGATTATTTAAAACATACTTTTAAAATTCTGCTGCCATTTAAGGACAGAGTAGACAGTATGGAATCAGGATATGAATGTATACAAATCAGGTTCCTTCCACTGAGGTGAAACAATCTGAATTCCCCAGGAAGTGAAGGACTGTCTTAGGTTCTTCATTTCTAAATGTGGGTCCTCGTTCGTGTGACCAGGACTGCTGGATCATAGTACAGATGTACTCAGTCATTCAGTTCAGTTACGTGCAACTAAAAGATCAATCTTTCCTTGTTTCTTCCAGGAGTCACCCTTTGTCTTCTACCCAAGCAAAATTACTCTAAAAAACCTAGTTTTTAATATTCTGTTTGGCAGGTTAAAGTGCACCTTGCTGAGAAACTGAATTTAGGATAGGCAGCCTCAGCTGCAACACTTGGGATGTGTTGTAATTGTAGGATCAGACCTTTCTTTAGGGAGACAAATCCCGATAATTCTGATATTTCCTTTAAAAATGTATCAGAGCTAAATTTAAAATTAGTTAACAGTTAACGGTAAATTACTTAACAGTTCCTGTTTTCTGGCAAACAAGTCTTTTCAAACTTCCTCAGCACTTTGTGTCAGATGCTGAATGTCTGCGGTCATAATCTTAAAGTCCTGTTTGTTTTCAGTTAGCTGGTTTTGGTTTTTTTCCAAAAAAACCCAAATAGTTTCACAGGACTCAGTTTCCCCAGATGTCATATTCTCACAAACAGGGTATAAGCCACTTCTTGTCTTCCTCAGTGCTGAGGTTATGAAAATCACTCTGATCACTCATTTCTCTCCTGTTTCCTTCACACTCAATGTCCTCTAGAGCATACCTGCCCCATTAATGGCTTGTTTCATAAACATAACAAGTACAAAAGCCACTCCCTTCATGTCCTGCAGAATAATTCAGTGCAACAAAAAATCAGAAGTCCAAACAATACATGTGAACACATGTATTTTTGAAAGACTGGCTAACACAACTCATTGATGAAACCTTTATATGATGGTGAAGCCCTAGGATTCTCTATTCTCTTATCATCCATTATCAGTTCAAGTATTTGGTTGCTGTATTTTGCTGGTGTGAACAATCTTTACTCTTTTTTGTGAATGAATCACGTCCCAGATTGATTTTATATGTGGAAATCTCCCTGGGGACTTTGCAGTCCCACAGAAGGTGGGGCTATTTTTCACATGACAGTGCCAGAGCAGTGGAATATACAGCTGCAAGCCCCAGGACACTGCTGTACCTGGGCTGTCATCTCCTCCAGGGGAGACTTCCAGTGCTCAGGGGAAAAATCTCTCTTTCAAAGA
This sequence comes from Machaerirhynchus nigripectus, assembly GCA_013397975.1. Classification (NCBI taxonomy): domain Eukaryota; kingdom Metazoa; phylum Chordata; class Aves; order Passeriformes; family Dicruridae; genus Machaerirhynchus; species Machaerirhynchus nigripectus. The sequence goes on from VZRQ01004994.1 coordinate 57,939, forward strand.
GGCTTAAGATTTTGGAGCTTATGTACTTCTTTCAACATAAGGTCCAAGAACTGAAACATTGCCCAAAAAAGTGATGTAACGTGGTGCTGCCACAAGCTGCACCAGTCTGTACTGAAGGTTAGCACTGCACCGAAGCACAAGTGCTAGGCAGGGCAGTGCTGAGGAACTGAACAGTGCTGTGGGAGGTGCCTCGGCAGTCACACCTGATGGTGTGAGATGATTAGGATCACCTTCACTAAAGTTTTGGTCCAACAAAACAAATAGACTCCCAAAACATCCTAGACATGGTAATTTTCAGTTGTGGCCATCATGTTTGGAAATGTAAGTGGGGTTAAGAAGCTGTGAGCTCAGAATTCTAAGAGGTTGGCCTCTGTGCTATTAAAAATCTGTTATGCTTGATTTACAGGCATAGATGTAATCAACAAATGGAACTCTTACTTCAATGATTCACTAATTGTGATCTTTGTATTTTATTATTACACTAGCTGTTATCTACAAATCATGCTATGGCCCCTAAATCTGCCCTAGAGCATGCACAGCACAGCAGGGTAGAACCCACAACAGTAATGCCTCGCTGTCTGCAAGTCTCACAACTTAACTTTGGGTTAAATCGAACTTTTCCATCTTCCTTCTGAGGCTGACATGAATGATGTGAGACCTTGTCTCTCCATGAGCACCTTCCAGTGGAACTGATAACTGCAGCGGTGGGACTTGGTAGCCCCAGCACACATCTTTCTGGACAGCTACCACAGGCAGATGGAACTTGTCTTTGGAAAAAAAAAAAAAACAAAAAAAAAAACGAGATACTGACAAGTTCTTGTGCTTTTGGAATGAAATTTAAAAGTAATTTTTCCTGGATGGGAAGAGAGAACAAACACCACCAATAGCAACTCAGTCCAAAGAAGCCAATAGAAGTTTTACTATTGATATTTTTATGAACAGACCACATATATGAAAATAACCACTCATAAAAACTGGCTGCTTTTTTCTCAGTTTTGCTCTTCAGTTATAATTGCAGCAACAGCTCTGCAACTGTCCTGTTATCAACTTGTTATGTCAGAATAAGGCAAAATAGTGATAGTTTCAGAAAAAGTGAATATCATGCAGACAATCATCTTTAGTCAGTGAATCATCCACCTAAAACAGCAAGAGCCTTATAGAAATAAATAACTTTAAAAAAATAATAGATAAGGTCTACCTTATTCTTTGTGCATTTTGAAGCTGCCTTGTTATTTAAGCACTGGGACAATTACTTTTCCCACTATCATTTTTTTCCCCGTGTTTCTCTTTCATTTTTTGTTTCTTCATCAGACCAGTGAAAAATAAAATTGGAAAAGCATAGGTGCCCACAGAACAAAGGGGGAAAAAATGCACTATGGGAGTGGAGGACAGAGCGAACCTTCAATAGTGGACTTAGTGTAGTTTGTAGCATCATCTTTCCAGACTGCCCAGCAAGAGGCCAATTGCTCAACTTGTCACGTTTCAAAGTAAGAGAAACCCATGACTATTGCAATCTGGAAATGTTGACACAATGGAGTGACCAAGAAAACCTGAATCTTAGTCATTCTCCATCTTAGACATGTTGCAAGCAAAGTCTCACATGTTTTATGCATATTAGTGCTGCCAGTTTTTTGTTGTTGTTTTGCCTTGAAAGGGATTATTATAATCAGGCAAAATGCTTTTTTTTTTGGTCAGTGCACAAAATGAAATAGCATTTTCCACAAAGACATGAAAAAGAACATGTTGAGCCTGGAGCATGGTTGTATCCTGTGAACAGATTCATTGCAAGGAAGGGGAACTACCGAAACCTGCCAGTAGGACAGATTCACACACATGTGGGTCTCTCCACCTCCAGTTGCTATCATTATTGCACTTTTACTGCCCTTGAGGAGACATTAATCCTGTATTCAAGAATTCTCTCAGTACTGAACATTCTGGACAATAAGCTGCCTATGAGACTACACCAATACTCCACCACACCTTGAGAAAGTCACTAGTGGAAGTAGCAGTAGCTGGATATACAGAAGATTAAGCCAGTTAAATTCAGCTAAAGGGAGTTAATATTGTAGGCCAGGGCTCTGTGAGAAAGGCAGAGTCAGCTGTGTGATTGGAACAGGAGGAGCAAGGCAAGAAAGGGATGGAAAAAGACATGAGCAGATGTGGGACCTCATACCCCTGCGGTATTACACGTGAGTTATCCCCACGGTGGTGGGAAAGGAGGGGGCGGATGCCCCTGCAGGGCACGGACCATCCGCCTGCTGCTGCCCACTGGGGCAATTTGCATGAGAGGAAGTGATAACACGAGTTGCAAAAGGCAGTACAGCTGAGCCTGTGCCCCTGTCTTGGCACCCCAGACTGCTGCTAAGTCCTTTGCAGGGACCTTTGCTTTCAGATCACTTTCAGGTCTCCCACTCCTATGTTCTCCTACTAGCAGCAATTCATTTTCCGTGCTCTCGCCCTTTTCCGAGACTGTAATATGGCTGAATGCCATTGATTTAATCAAAATAAACATCAAAAATCCTTTTAAAACATTAATATGTAAATCCTTTTGTAAAGTCAGTGAAGATGATGATTATCACTCAGAGTCAAGAAATATTTTTTGGGACAAACAAAAGATAAGGTGTAGGTGTTTATTTAGCCATTGTTTTTTGATGTTCTTCATTTTTAAGCCCTGAAAATGTGTGAAATGGTCTCCATATTAAAGAACTTCAGCTGAAGACATGGACTAAATCAATGAGAGTTAGGGTTAGAAGCCAGGATTTCTAAAATCATGATAGGCATATTTAGCTACCTCTTATTATCTACTTCCTCCTATTCAGAGCAAGTGATCAGAGATAAATCACAGATCTACACATTTTGCACATGATGTACAAATTGTGAAAAGAATTGAACTGAAATATGAGAAGTGTATAGACAAAATTTTTATTGCTTGTCGTAATGTTCATGCCTGCTGCTAAGCTTGAATCCTTGAATCCTCTGCTCTTCTAATCAGTACAGGAACACAAAATGTGCCTTTTGTTTAAGAAGTCACTAGTATGTGAACTTAACTGAAGTAAGCAGAAATGAAACAAAAGCTTATGTTTTCCTGCAAAAACGAGTGACCAGCAGTAAATTCTGGATAATGAAAGGGGTTTGTTTCATGACAGAGAGATCTCAGGCAGAACTAACCACAAGTATGTGTCATTCTTTATTTATTGTGAAGTTGAGAGGGGAAAGCTAGTCTGCCTTTAACATTCGAAAGCTAAAAGTCACACTCAACATATTTTCAAGTTATTAGTAAAATAAAGGTTCTTACAGCTGCTGTAATTCCCCAAATATACAAATACTCTGCTTTGAATATGTACCACAAGTATATAGTTCTTGCCATTACCAGTGTAACTCAAGTAATTTGGTACATTATAAAACAACACATTAGGAGTTTTTCTATTGATTGGCAAACAGATTTCTGCTGGGATGGTATTATCATCTAATGGCTCTAAAAAGCATAAAACTACTGAATTATTTAACCTAATTTAAATTCCGCATAGAGATAGAAAACCCACAACAAATCTGTTCTTGCTCAAAATAATTTTTGTTGTTAATTTGTGATTTAAATGTTAAAGACTTTTCTTAAACCCGATTTTATTTATTTTGCCGACATATCATGCTTCTAAGATTCTGCATATTCTTATACTGGGAAGGCTCATGTCATTTACTTCTTGAGCTGCAATTAATGGTATCATTGTTATTTCCCTTATTGCAATAATTTTCTTTGTTTTCACCCTGACAGTTTAACTATTATAATTCAAAATAGCAATGTTGAAAGACAAATAAGACAAATGAGCTCTTTAAAAATAAATAATCTTGGGTTTATTTATATTTTCCCTCCTTTAATTTGACAGGAACTTTTGTTTCCTGATTAAGAAGCTCAGGATTGGCATGTAGCACCCACCATGTGGGGCTCTGAGCAGCTGGGTCTAGTGAAAGGTGTCCCAGCCCATGGCAGGGGCATTGGAACCCTTCCAGCCCAAGCCATTCTATGATTAGAAATACAGCAATACCAAAAACTTGGTGTCAGGGTGTTTCACAACATTTTTGTCTGAGAAAGAACAAAACCAAAAAAATACAACCCCAACCAAAAACCTTACACAGTTTAACGGTCTAAAAATGTTCACTATGGAAAGGTAACTTACCCTGCATATCCCCAAAGATTCTGGCCTCTTTTTCAATTACTTTGATAATTTCCACTGACATGGACACCTGTTCTTTGGATACCTGTTCAGACTACCACCCTTATTTCCCTGAGGACACTAAAAAGCAGCTAAGTGTTATATAATAAAAACGCCATTTATGAATTTAAAAACAGACTGAGAAACGTCTTTTCTGCATTTCTCCAAGAATGTGAGCTGTATACATAGTGTGGAAATGCAGGACAAAACATGCAGAATATTTTTCTTCAGTGTCATAGACACTTCCTTGCCTTGCTCATTGAGGTAGAGAGGTTCATTTAGGAACACATGCTAATGTAATTTCCTTTCGAAAAGGAATAGTGATTTCTTCTGTTCAAACATGGGGAAGGAGCTAAATGTCTCTGCACTGGTCAGTAGGAGAGCTGCTGTGCACAGGGAGAACAGCACTGTGAGGACTGTCTTTGCAGGGCTTTGCACGGGCACCCAGCTGCCGCCAGATGGTTGACTCTTCAAAAAAAAAGGTATTAGTGAACAAAAGCCTAAGGAAGTACAAGGCAACACTTCCAGCTTTGCTCTTTCCTTCCAAGCCTTTAACTTCCCTCCCAACCCAAAACTTCACTAGTCTTTGAGAAAACCATCTGCTATGACAGAGACTGAGTACACTGGGGCCAGCACTTAAATTTAAGGTGGATTTGATTAGACTTCAAAATGCCTAGCAGAATATTATATCACTGACTGATTCAAAGAGGTAGAGAGCATACTATGGCTCTGTTACTTTAGGAGACCCTTTGATGCCAGCCTATTTGTCAGAGCAAAGTGTGAAATAGTCAAGACCTGAATGATCATCCCACCACTGCAGAAGTCCATGTGTTCAGGCAGGCAGCACCCACCCCCACTGGACCTAGACACTGGAGTTTGTTGGGATGGGAGAAAACAGAAGCCAGGAAGAGGAGAATTCATGTCCTGTGCCCATGAGGATATACTCAGGCATCAGGATAGGCCAGCCATTCATTTCCCCCTCCCTCAAGGAGATCAGGTGAGTAGATCTTTTTCCTTGGCTGCTGGCATTCCTTTTTACTTCATTCTTTTAGCATACTTCAGCTTGACAAGGCTTTACTCTGTCCTTGAGTTCATAATTTTTCAGACTTTAAGTCTTGTTAAGTCTATGAATGTCTTCGGGTCTTCATATTCAAGACAGGCTTAATCTGAAGGCTTAATTTGGAGACTTTCAAATAAACAAAAGTACAATGAAGTTCCCATGTTTGATTTTTGCAATACTTAAGCTGTGCCCCAGAAATGTTTCCTATTCACTCTGCCTTTTTTTACTTGTTAACCTCTCAAAAGCCATCATCAAAACAGATCTTGGTAATTTTCCTGTAAAGCAAAAATCTGTGGCTTATTAGTCTTCTCACAAGAGGGAGAAATTTGATTTCCTCAAATATTCCTCCTCAGTCTAACACTCTGGTTTAGGTTCCTTTCCTACTTCAATTACCTTTTCAAACATGGACACCAGCATTGAAAAATCTGTTTCATTTTGCTCCCATCAATGCTGCATGGAGATGACACTTCCTTCTTAAGCAACTAGACCCAAGGATTATCCTCTTTGCTCTAAAACACTGGGCTGCAAATCAGGTTAAACTGATCGGGTTTTCTGCTGTCATCTGTGTTCATGTGCAGTTCCTGTTCAGTGTCACTGATGTTTAGGATGAGGAAAAACTCAACTTTGTCTTTTTTTGTCTTTTTCCTCAGATATGGTTGTGTGTGAATGTGGTTGGAGGTTTTTCTGAAGTCTACTCTCCTCTTGCAACTGAAGCACAGAAAAGAAAAAATGGAGTCAGAGGTGGGGAAAAAAAAAATACCATAATTAAGAGTACCACAGGAAGAAGGAAGGGAGCGGAAATTGTAGCAGTGTGTTAATAACATTTATCATAGACAATCACAGAACCTGTTTTAAAACACAATTCCTCATTCTTCAATTATCTACAAAAATACCATGTTACCAGGTTACTTCAGTGTAGCTGTTTTACATTTCAGTCTCTCAATACATGAAACACCGCAAAATTCATTGAACTCTGAATTGTATTTCTTCCTTTCTGGCTTGTTTTTCCATAGGAACCACCCCTGTACAACCATGCCATCTGCCTGTCTGCCTCCCAGCTCCAACTTCAGTGCAACACCCAGCCTGAGCCAAGTTTGAGAGCGGTGCAACATTCTCAAAGATGCTGAGTTCTTACAAGTTCCCTGCAAAATTAGCAGCCTAAAAGAGGAAAGAAGCCCAATTTAGTATCTCATGGTGAGTCAAAGACAGATCCAACTCAAGGTCTCTATTCAAAGAGGCAGCAGCCATCTGGCCAGTGTGTAGGCACATTTTGGCTGGTTTGTCAAGATACAGAGTAACAGAATCACAAAATCACAGAATTATTAAGGCTGGAAAAGACCTCCAAGAGCACCTTTGACTGATCCCACCTTGGCAACTAGACCGTGGTACTAAGCGCCATGTTAAGTCATCTGCTGAACACCTCCAGGGACTGTGATTCAACCACCTTCCTGGACAGCCCATTCCAGTGTTTAACAACCCCTTCCATGAAGAAATTTTTACAGCTCCATTGCCCTTCTCTGGACTCACTCCAGCACCTCAATGTCTTTCATGCACTGAGGGGCCCAGAACTGGACACAGCACTCGAGGTGTGGCCTCACCAGTGCCCAGTACAGGGGGACAATCCCTGCCCTGGCCCTGCTGGCCACACTATGGCTGATCCAGGCCAGGATGCCATTGGCCTTCTTGGCCACCTGGGCACACACTGGCTCGCGTTCAGCTGCTGTCACCAGCACCCCCAGGTCCTTTCCAGCCCCTCTGTCCCAGCCTGTGGAGCTCCCTGGGGTTGTTGTGACCCAAGGGCAGGACCCAGCACTTGGCCTTGTTGAACCTCACACCACTGGCCTCAGCCCATTGATCCAGCCTGTCCTGATCCCTCTGCAGACCCTACACATGTAGCTCTGAATCAGCAACAGGAAACACTGAACATTTTCTGTGTAAGATTAGGTGGAAGGAGCTGAAGATGAACCTGAGGAAGGGCAGAACCAGGGCCTCTAAAACGTGCAACCTCAGGAAGCTAGACTTTATTCATCTTGTTGCTCCTCATCTTCCATCAATTAATTTTGAAGAAAATACCTTGTTAATGAGAACAAGGGAAGGAGAATCACTGATAAATCTTGGACTCAGATCATCAGTGGTTTTAGTTAGTTACTTCACTATAATAAGCAGTACCAGCACAGACAAGACATGGGGAAATTCCAGGAAATCCAGAAAATTCAGTGGAGAGGTTATAGCATTGTACAAACCAATCTGTTATGCCAGCTGTTCCCAATGCATAGTCATCACCTCACACCATCCTTCCAATATGTAAAAGATCACTGTGCAGACTGAAGTATTTGAGCTGATTAAATTTTATATCAGCTTCCAATAAAAAATCATTTTTATTTACGCTTGATGAGGGGCCTTTCTTTATGTCAATATTGCCCCTAGTCTATTTGTAGCTTAGACATGTATAGCTCTTTGTATCTCTTTCAGGTAAATACAGAATCATGTTTTGAAATGCACTGACCTGAGAAACCTGATAGGATGTCACATGGGATGCTGAAGTTGAACCCCGCATCCTTATGTTATTATTCCCACACTCTAAAAGCAGGTTTTAATAAAAGTTCATTCTGCAGCAAGTTTGGGCAGCGTTCTGTGAAGGCTGTCTCCTGCATTTAAAAGCAAGTTGAAATAACTTCTTGCAAAGTGATTCCAGAACAGCACGGGTCTATGAGTGTGATTTTGTCACTCAGAGAGAAAGAGACTCTACCTGGTGGAATCACATCTGCTGCCAGCTGGGCCCATCTTTGGATGTTAGAAAAAACAGTAGAAGATGGAGCAGCAATTGGAAAACAATCTGTTAAGACCAAGAAGACATAGTTGAATATAACACATCAAAACCTGAAAACAAAGTAAGCACTGTTGCAAAAGCAAAATCTGTCTGTTGGGCAACTGCTGTGTGGCAGTAAAATGTCAGAAAATTTGCTTTGCCTGAGGCTGCAGGAAAGTGTGATGATATGATTTCTGTAGGACTGTTTATGTGAGAACTGAAAATAACAACAAAAAGGAAGTGGTAAAACAATAGGAGGAGAAAACCCCTTGGTATTAACATCTACAGGTGGTTGCCTGGAGAATAAAATATATGCAATGCCTTTGTTGCAGAATACCTGAATACTTAGAAAACAACATGCTGGCAGTCAGTGGCTTTACATTAAAAAAAAATTACAAGTAAAGGAGCAAGGTAGTGTATTAGACACACGACTCACACGCACAGTTCAAAGGAGTATTAGATACCTGAAAAAAGTTTTCATAGTAGCTACTGATATGGGCCTGGAGCTGCCTGTGCCAAACAGAAGGAACAAGGTCTGTATCATGAAAGAGAGGTTGGTTCCCAGCTGTGGGCTGCAGGACAGGGCCAGTCTCCGTTCACCAGGGACTGCCAGCACTCCCCAGTCAGTGACTCAGGTAACAGCTGAGCCAGCTCAGCAGTTCTCCCCAGAAAGCCCTGGAGGTTCCTCCACAGGAAAACATTCTTTTCCCTTGCTTTTTGCACATAGTAATGGAAAGAGGAGAACACTCATCTGGCTTACTGAAGTCTTGACCCTAGTTCTCTGGAGAGCACCCTACATTATAAACAATGATTGTTTAGTGTCCTCTTGCTCCTTCAGTATTTTTGCAAAGAGCCTGTATGGCTCACAGGTTTGGGGTCTCTTCTGGGAGTGGAAGGAACATTTTCTCAGTCAGAAGCAGAAGGTTTAAATCTGAATTTCCCCAATATTACATGATTGCCCCAATCACCACCCTTACCTAACCACACCAAGACTTTCCCATAGTATATGGAATTTGCAAACCTGGCAGCAAGACGTAGGCTAGAGCCAGATCATGTGACACCCTGAACTGCCAGCCCGGGCTCTCTGCTCCATCACTCAGCCCAAAGAAAGGCCCTTCTGATTTCAGCATCTTCCAGTGAAACCAGGCACTGTCAGGGCTCCTAATGGAGTGTTGAAGGTTTGGTGAATGCTGATGTATGTCATCAACTATGCAGGTATGGTGATTCCAAGTCCTTGCTGTGCTTTAACCTCAGAGTGAAAGAGTTCACTAGATGTTCTTCCTTTTTATCAGTGGCAATGGCCAACCCACAAGATTTCACAGGCTGGCAACACCCTAGTGCCAACAGTGCTTGCTCCCATTACACCTCTGTGAGAGATCTCTCTGAGTCAGGTTTGAAGGAGCAAATTGACTCAGAGGAGTCACTTCCAACCAGAGAGGCTACAGATTTGCTGTGGAACTATCCGCGTTTCCAGCACCCATTTTATTTTCAAAGAATGTGGGAGTCCTGTTTGACTGCCCTAGAAGCAAGAGAGGCCGTGCCATTTCCTGTGCCTGTGGAATCTTCAAAGGTAGTTTGCAGCGACTTTGAGTCAGGCATCTCCCTCTTTCCTTGCAGAAAATCACATGCTTGTGTGGAAGCTATTAGTCACTTTGTCACCTATTCTAGCACGGGACAAAAAGTTGAGCTCAGTGAAATACTTTGTAAATATAAATATCTCCTAACAGGAAAACAACAACTTCCATTCCTCCACGGAAACTATAAACAAGAAAATAAAATACCTTCTTGAGATACTTGCTGGATCCACATTTGGTATGTCTTTAGCACATGCTGTCAGTATAACCAGCTGGATGATTTACCCACACAGCATCCAGAACACATTTCCAGCTACAGCTGCTCTGCACTTGCTAAAGAAAGGCACTCAGTCTCAGTGGACTCTGCTCTGGCTGCACGAACAACTGGCTTCATCATTTTTGCTTTATTTTGTTTATGATACCAATAGCTAAGAAAGAAACAGGTCCATGTCTTGCATTCCAGAAAAGAGTGTGAAGACAAAATACATTTTGCTATTCATTTCAAACTGTTCTACAGTTATCTGTGTGTAGCAGGGTTGGTGTGGTTTTTCCCAAAGCAGTAAAAGTTGGATAAGTTGTCAACAGCAGCCAAGCTATTCCTTGAAATACACTTATCAGGTCCAAGAGGTCTGGAGTTACAAAGACTTTCAACCATTTGAAGCACTAGAAACTTTCTGTTCCAAAATCCATGCACAGGAACATCTTCTCATTGAACTTTCCCATAAAATAAACACGTGTTGATGGTGTTGGTGTGGCAAATGAGCAATTAAATCACGTAACAGTTCCTAACAGAGACAAGTGAATTCCTAGGCAGACTTGTTAAAGAAAATGACAGTACCCACAATGGAGAACGACTTAAACTGTCACTGAGGTAATGGGCAAAACTGCATTCAGTATGTACATCCATCCTGTACAGACTGTAACTCTAGTGCCTGGGAGGAGATGCACTGTTTACAACTATTACAATATCTGACAGAGGGTCTGATTTACATATGTGCTTATATATTCTTCTGTGTTCGTGCTTCTTTAAAAAGGGGTTTTTTTAAAGGAAGTTAAAACTCTAAAGCAGAGTATATACATATGGGTTTCTTAGTAAAGTACTGCCCTCTGCTCACAGCTGCCTGCCTGGGAATTCCCCAGCAGAGTGGCAGCAGGGAATCTGTGAAAGTAGATCAGGGCTCCACTGCCTGACAGCCCATGAGAGCAACTCCTTCTGCAGCTGCACTGAAGATGCAGGAGAGAACCTCTCTCTGATGGCAGGAGCAGTGCAGAGGGGCTGGGCAGTGAAGGTTCTCATCCTCTGCCTGTGCAGCAGCCCAGTGTGACATGAAACAGGCTGCTAAATGTCCAAGGTCTGCCAAGCACAAAACAAGCTGAGCTCGGTGTCAAGGAAACAAGCTGCTGCTTCCTGAGCTGTGGAGTCACTGAGGGGCACCATGAACTCACCATTTTACAACCTTCCAGGCTTTCTGGGGAACCAATGAAATGGAAATGGGTTTAATGTGGCTTTAAGTTTAAATTGTGGGTTCAGATATAGGCCATTACAGAGATCAGTGGAGACCAACCATTACCTCCCTCCTTGCTCTTGAACAGCACGCACAGAAGTACTTGTCTTCTGAGGGCAGGTCCCACGCTCAGAACCACAGAGATGTCTCTCAATCCCAGAAATCAGCACCACAGAGAAGATTAAATGAACTTAAGTGCTGCAACCAGGAACAAGGTGATTTAGGGAAGAAAAATGGGCACTCACTGATGATTATACTGCAGCATTCCAAGAAGCGTATAGGAACCTAAATGGCTAATATACATTAAGTGAGACAGTCTATCAAGAAGGCAGTTTTTTGTTCTAGTTGATCCATTCCACTTCTGCTTACTTCTGCACCTGGTCTGATCTTATCCAAATTCTGCTTTTCAACAGTATCTCGTGCAGCCACGTGTAAATGAGATCAGCTCTCCAGATACTTTGATTTCTTTCGAGGACTAAGCTCAGGTCCATCTTTGTCTGCATAGTTTGCTCAGTGCTCACAACCAAGACCTCTGTTGCCTTACTTATAAATTACCTTTCAGTATCTGCAGATTGCTAGATTTACCATTAATCATTAATTGCAATTACAATCAGTCAAAATCCAAAGCAAATCCGTCCTGTTCCTTTCTGCACTTTGACCAAGTCACTAGGAACACTGCAACTGTATTTTTAAGGTAACATTCATGCCAACAGACTTAATATCTGAGTTACACCCTAGGCAACTTAACTCAGCCAGTCCAGGTGGTGGTTATATAAAGAAGGATTTTAGTGATGTGATGAACTCTGTGGGGGCCAGTGGGCCCATAGCACATGGGACAAAGGGAGTCCATTGGTGCGACCCTTCCTAGGGATAGAAATTCTCTCTGGGTAAGGGTGAACTAAAAAGACCTTTCCCAGGATGCTGCTTCAGTACGCAAATGTATCCCAGTTCTGCTTCCCCAGTTGGCCA
>VZRQ01004994.1:70425-92447 GCA_013397975.1 Machaerirhynchus nigripectus
TGTGTGTGTGTCTGTGTGTGTCTGTGTCTGTGTGTCTGTGTGTGTGCAGTCGCTGCCGAGCAACTTTCTGCTGGAGTCGGTTTCGGAAGGTCATAGCACCCCACCCAGAACACCCCCAAAACTGACAAACTCCACAACTGAACTTCTTGAAAGAACCTTCTTAAGTCAACATTCAAAATGTTCATGCCATAGAAGATTTATTTCTAATAGAGCTTTTGCCAGCTGCAGACGGAAACAAAAGAAAAACTGATCTTTCAGATCTTGACACTCCTCTCTAAGCAGGACTCTCCCTTCTAGTGGGAACCAAACTCATCTTGACACTTTCTCTTCCCAAGCAGTGTGGCAGATTATAGCCTGCTTGCCTAAGGCACAGCACAGCACATCACCTCTGCCTTTCAAACCAACCCATGGGTCTGCTCCCAAATGACCTTCCCGTGTTTTTAGTAACTCCATCTAATCCCAGAAAGGTTGTCTTTGTAATCCTCCTACCTCCCCCTGCCTCTCTAACCAACCCCTTCCTCGGGACTCACGGCCAGCAAAGCAGCTTCCCTGTGGGCTTTGCAGGTCTCAAAACAACTTCCTACGTGCCTCTCCCTTAGAGACTGTTTCATTGATGTGTACTTGAATGTCTATACTTGTATATTAAATACAAGCTCTTGATTACTCATTTTTTTATGCTCTCAAGAATTTCCTCACCAGTGTGCTTTCATGCGCCACATATAAAACACCTATGCAAGACAAAGTGAATGAGCTGGATTCTGATCACTGCAAATCACCGTGATCAGTCACACGTTTTGCACTATAGAAATTCATTCTGATCTACTGCCCATGTTCTTGCAAGGAGTTCTGACACTCCCATCCCATATCAATGCTCAATCTGCTCCTCCTTTGTTTTTCCCTAACAAATTTATGTAAACTAATGCCCCTCTCACTTTGAAGCCATGCAAATGTTTTGCAGCTAAAACCTCAGTCTGCAAATAACTTCATGTCTAGCAGTGCCGACCAGCATGTATAAAGCATTCCCACAGCAACAACCAAGCAGCAAATGAAATGGAAATGGGGAAATGATCACGTAAAGCAAGCATTTCAGCGTGCAGAATCTCCCTACAAACAGATGTGAAAATATAGATTTCACCAGTTGCAATGAAAGAACATTTTGTTCTGGGACTGCATTTGGGATATGCAAGCTCTGGCAGGAACTATTTAGCTTGAAAAGAGTGAAGATAAATTAATACAGTTTCCATTGAATATGCCAGGACAATTATTTTCAGCCTGTTTAAAAATATTCACAGAATGTACTTCAACATAGCATCACAAGGACTGACTTGAAAAATGTGGTACAAGCAGGATGGAGGCCACGTAAGTAGATTCTCTGCTGAACTTGGCATTGTAGAATGTAGCAAAGGCTACTGCAGCAAAAGTTGTAGCTGGACCTTCCAGTATTTTAATAGAAGGAAAATTTAAAGGGTTTATGACAATTTCTGTCCTATTTTCTCTTCTTCCCAAACCAGTATTTTCTGAGGTGTAGGAGGGGGACACACCTCTCTACTGCGGACAGATTTCTGTGCTCAGGGCACTGATTCATGATGTAGGGAAAGCTGCTCCCCAGGGCCACTAGCATTTCTCTTGTCTCAAGAGGAAGTTCCTTACCTCAGGTTACAGGAACAACTACAAACCAGCTAAGTTCTGATAGAGAAAAAAAATAATGTTGAACAGTCCATTTGGTGTGAGACTGGAGTGAGGGGGTACTTTTGATCAAGATGAAAATCAAAGAAGAAACAGCACTAATGTATTAACATGAATGTATTTAAGAATTTGGTATTTTAAAATCAGGTGCAGTAAAATAACAGAAAATCTTTCTGAAATAAACCCAGTGCAGTCCTGTTTGAGCAAGTTCAAATCAATGCACTTACTTTGATGTTACATTCCTGCAAGTGCTGGACATGGCCAGGTTAGGTGCACAATGAGATGTCTCTCCTTTTCCAGCCACACACACTGAGTTGTACTGGGCACAGCACAGCAGCCATCCCAGCACATGTGCAATTTAAAAAGTACAACATTAGAAAACTCAGAAGAATGCTGTTACTGGCAATGGGATTCTCTTGTGTCTCTGCACTTCACAGGTCTTTAAAGAAAGCACAAAAACATTAAGTGCATTATAAGTGGATTATAAACAAAACAGTTTATTGATTTAATACATGTTTTCAAGGCACTTTCAGGTTGCAGTTTAGAACTCCATTTGGTAAAAAGGGGAATCCTTCATAAACCCCACCTTCACTAAATAAAATACAAAACTTCAAGGCCAAGTGAAACAACCAAAATATTCAAGCCAGATTCCAACCATAAAATATGTGTGTTCCTAGAATCGCAAAAGAATCCATAATCATGAAATAGGGTATTTTTTGCATTTTCTAGATCCATTGTAATTTAGGAATCCCAGTTTCAGATTCATCCTAGCTAGTTTTTATCATCTCAAACCTGGACTTCTAGCTAAGCTAGAGGAGACTTCTCTCATCTACTTTAAATATCTATGTATGAACAAGATAAACTATCCTCTGCCAAACACTACTCTGCACTGTCCTACGGGAAAGTTTAACATAATCAGATGTTTTAATTTTTTTTTTTAACATGGGATTCAGGGTGGGATTTTAAAGCTAAATTCATATGTAGTTATCAGTTAGAATATTACCTCTGCATTTTGCATTAAACCAAGTAATCACTGATGAACAATAAACTTACATCCATATTAAGTTTTCATCAAAGCATTACATAATATGGCAGGCACTTTGGCACAGTTGTCTCACAGCAGCAAAAACTGAGGAAGAAAACTGAATGCTGGCACACTTCACTGATTAATTAGGTGTTTAAGCTGATTTTAACTATAAAAACAAAACCAAAACTGAAAAAACCCCTCAGTGCTTTAAAAATTGAGCCAGATGCTCAAGACACAATCCCATAAAGGCTAATCTGCTTTAAATGAACATCTGTTGTCAACCAAAACCATTTCAGAAAAAGAGCAAGATTTCAGCCCCTTATGCTAAAGCCAAGAGAGCGAGCAATTCTACCATCTTTTTTGATGTTTTCATGGAGTATTTTTTTCTCCTAGCATGCAAATGCTCAATCTCAAGAATGCCCATTCAATTGTGGAGCTGTAATTGCATTGAAGTTTTTTTGACTATTAATACATGGTCTCATTTTTTCATCACCAGTGCTACATCAGCCCTATGTTCCATCTCCACTGCACATTGAGCACCACAAATTTAGGCACATCTGTCTTTACACCAATGCACTTTGCAAAATCTCATAAAGAACACATTTCATTTCTGTATTTTTGTTCAGCCTGTCACAAGCCGACAGTGTGGATTTCGTCACCAGACTCCAGGAGTTTTCAGCAGTGCACTATTTTGGTACTGAACACTGCTTGGTAGGTATTGGTGCATGAGGTCTCTTTTGCTGTCGACAGAAGGTCTCAGAGGTATAAAAATGCAAGGCAGGCTTCACATGTCAGGAAAGTGTTTGGATTAAAATTCTTTACTCCTCCTTGGAGTGTGGCCTGGAGAAGGTATAAAGGCATCAGGTTTAAGAAGACGTAAGGTTGCTACTACTGTCTAGGAGACGTTTGAGGCAGGCTGCATCTGACAGCTGGGATCCAGAGGAAGCTGGTGTCTGCTTGGTGTTAGCAGAAGGGGTCCCAGGAAATTCAAGAGACATACAGCTGTACCTCCACAAAAGGTGCAGGGGTGTCCCTCGTGGTGGCTGGCAACACCACCTCTCTGGCTAGGAGCTGCTTGGAACAGTCCCAGAGACCTCCTTTGGGAAAGCAGAAAAGGTCCACCATGCAGATCTACAGGGATCCACCTGAGACACCTGAACACCCAGAGCCCTTTACACTGATCACATACTTGAACTCACACACTCACTTCAGGGAAGATATGGTAATGACAGACATAAAAACTGTGTGACAAGGTTCTAAAACATTTCAGTTTGAGCATATGAAGGGTTCGTATCTTTAATCTCTAGTGCTCTAATAACTTGATCAGCTTAAGATGTGGTTTGTATATTTATCAGTGACATGGACTACTCTTCTTGAAGTGGGCTCTGAAAAATGCACCACAACCATGTCTGCCCATGGCAGAGGTGGCAAAGATGAGGACTATCCTCACTGCTCCTGTGTTCAGCTCCCAAAACACAGCAGCAAGTGTCTGGCCCTCCTTGCGGGTGAAAATTTCCCATAATTGCAATCTATAAACGACAGACACACACTTAATCATCAATAATTACAAAAATCATCCAAACCAAAGTAGTGTGAAATGAATAGCACCAAGTATCTTGAGGCCTATATATCTATTCTATAAAAGCAAAAATGGCAGTATCTAGGTCTAAATAAAAATGGTACTCCAGTGTTTACTGAGTGAGTGCAGTGCTGAGACTGCTGAGAACAGTGTTTTTACAAAGAGGCTGCCTGGAAGCTCTAACAATTTAAAGGCGAAAAATAGATGAGAAGTTAAGTGTTAATAAGAGACTAGTTATGATCACAGCACCACTCCCTTAAAGTCAGTTCATTCTTTGTAGTCAACAGGAATTTTATTACTTGTTCTCAGTGGAGACAAAACTGGACCTTAACTAGAGACTGCACATCATTACTGAGCTTGGGTTTCCAAAAATACAAAAATATTCCCTTTGCACAGAAATTATTGCACATTTTCTCACCAGAGCAAAGCTGGAGTACGTAGCACTTGGTAGTAGTGTATAAGGCACATTTGTTCGGTGTTCTGGAAGATGAAGGGTAAACTAAACTTCAGAAGAGGATACATACTACACTGCAGGACTGCTTCTGTCAGTAGCTCCAGGACACATGACAGTATGCAGCCCACGACTTGATTCTACTGCCATCTGCTTGAGTACACAGACTCCAAAGAAAGTTGTGTTTGCTTCACTGAAAGCAGAATTTACCCCTTTCTCAGGAGCAGGAAACTTTATGCAAATCCAGACATAATCTAAGCCTAAAGGTAATTAAGCAGACAGGCTGACTGACAGATACTCAGTTTTTGCCATGTGGAGTAGAGCTAAAGGATATGTTTTATCAGTTTTCAGACACTAAAGGCTAGAGTTCAGTATCAAATAAGGACAAAGAAACCAAAAGGAAAAACAACATCTCACAGTATTCCACCAGAATACTTATTCACTGCTGTATTATTGTTGCTGAATTTGAGTTCTGGATATCCAGTTCAGTGACCCCTCAAAATAGTTAGTGCTGTTTCTTTAGTACTGGCCTCTGAACAGCCTTCAGGTCAAAATTACTTTATTGAAATTAGCACCACGAAAATTACTTATTGAAACAATTTTAAGTTCTTCAAAGAGAAGCAGTGATTTGGAAGGAATAAAAGACCTTTACAGCAAAATTAGGTTTTTTTTTAAAAAAAACCCCAACAATTCTATTACAAAATATATAATTCATGACAGAATATTCTATTTTACCTGGCATAGGAAATAAAAAATACTGCATACATGGGGTGCACTCAAAATCCGTGAGGCCAAATTCCCCACTGAATTGAGAATTTTGCTGACATACCAACTGTAAATCTTCTGTTATGGCCACAGTAATCAGTAGGATTTTTATTATTTCACAGATATTTAGATTTCATCTAACAGTGTATCATGTGACCTATAATAAATGAGTGCAATAAAGGACAAATTATATGTCAACAATATATATTCACTGTTCCATACTACATCAATTACCATGACCAAAACTGGTGTAACTATACCCAGTACTGATTGTGCTTCAAAGTTGGGTTTGTTTTTCGACAATATTGGATCATTTCAGGATCAAGATTTAAAAAGCTGTTTTTCAGATACCTTTCTGTAGTTGGAGAAACCACTGTAGGAAGCAGCTGCTCATGCCTTACTGCCACAGATGTTGAGGCTGTACTTCTCTCAGCCCCCTTCAGGAGAGGAGTCACTGTGACAGTGGGCACAGCCAAGCTCCGTTCTAGACATCGATCTGCACTGCTGAGGATTGCATCTGTTTGACTTCTGACTGGAAGTTTTGTCTTCTCTTTCTTCCGACACATTAACAAAATGCACACAGAAGTAACAGCAACAGTGAGTAGCACAGACACGAGGACCAGGGGGATAATGATATACCAAGGGTTGCTTTCACCTGCCTGCTCTCTGGGACTCTTGGCATTAACCTGGTTTGTACTCTTCAGCTCCACAGATACACTTGTTCC
Source organism: Machaerirhynchus nigripectus (assembly GCA_013397975.1). Lineage (NCBI taxonomy): Eukaryota > Metazoa > Chordata > Aves > Passeriformes > Dicruridae > Machaerirhynchus > Machaerirhynchus nigripectus. Next base: position 76,659 of record VZRQ01004994.1, read on the forward strand.
CACTGCCAGGTTTAGCAATGGACCTTCCTCATGTAGCTCTCCCGAGTGATTCTGCCCTGGCCACGTCATTGGTTCAGTCTTCTGTGGTGCTACTGCAGGCTCTTCATTCTGTAAGGAGGCTGGGACCTCATCCTTTGAGGTAGCGTGAGCCTTGAAAGTGGTTATGCTGGTTACAAAAGGCACTTCTGTTGTAAAACCCTGCACAAGTGGAGGACTGTGTGGCACAATGGAATACTGAAAACAGCCAACAGCAGGCTGCACAGCATCTGCCCTGAGGATAAATGTAAATGAGTCATTCAATAGATCGATGCCCGTCATATTTGTGTCTATGTCTAGAAGCAAAACACCACTATCAATGTCAGCCTGGGTGAATATCTGAATATCTTCAAACACTGCATCATTCACAAACCTTTTCTTTACAATCCTTCCATGAGAGGGGGGCACTATCACTTCAAATCTAGGATTACTGTTTGTCAAATTGGCTAGCTCAGAAGCATCCAGGTCACCGCTTCCAAATTTATAAGCTGCTTGATTTGAAATCTGCAGGTCAGATACAATTTGAACTAAAGGCTTCGCTGTGATATTCAGCACTTGTCCTGTTAGATTGCCCTCTGCAGTAAAAAGCATAAACTCCAGTACTTCACTGGAAGCAGTGAGATTTGTCAGGTGGTAAGAGAGCCTTCCTGAGTACAAATCCGCCTGCTCAAATTTAGTAACCTGCTCATTTCCAATCATGAGGTGCCCATATTTGAGTGGCTGAGTTATTTTATACATAATGTTAGTGCTTTTTCCGTTTGTGACAGCTGCAAGCTGAACATCAGTAATAGTGACAGATGTCTGGCCCTGTAGCAGTACAACATTGGTACGGTTGACTAGGACAAGAGTGATTGGTACGACTTCCAGACTGAAGAGTTTGTATAACGGGCGATGTTTACCATCAGTCACCCTGAAATAAAACACCCCAGAAGATGAACTTCCATCCTGTACAAACCAAACTTTACCACTGTCAACATCAGCTTGTGTGAAATCTTTTATAGAGACACTGAGATTGCTTTTCATTGCTAAGTAACCATTATTGGGGTTGCTAACAATGGTGTATTTCAGCTCAGCTGGGGCATTATCTAAATCTTCAACTCTCAGATTCTCTGCCCCCAGCATTAACACATCTCCCTGCAGGACTTTCAAGTGCAGTCTTTTAGTCTTCAGTTCTGGAGACTGATCATTCACTGGGAAAACAGTGATATTAAACATCTCCTCTAAAACTTCACTATGGGGCTTCATAGCAGGCTTGCTCTTTAGGTTTAACCAAACAGCAAAAGTGAAATTGTCATTTAGAGATTCAGAATTATCATGTATGTACGTAATTCCAAATTTGTTCAGTATGTATTGGGAGAAGTTAGGTTTTTCTTTGGTAATGTTTTGTTCTCCAACAACAATCATGCCATGTTGGGGTAAAGATACAACCTGATACCAGACTTCATACATGGAGCGCTGTACATCAGGTAGCTTAATCAATAGGTTTGAAGCATCTAAATTTGTTTTGTTGATTAATACTCTACCTCCTTCCTGGACTATGGCACCTGGCAGAAATGAAAAGAGAATCTTAGAAAAAGAACACTTTATAGTTGCACTATTTCAGAAATTACATATCAAACACTGATGATGCTCAGAGAATTTTCTTCTTTGTGGTATCCTTGATTTCCACATGTCATGGCAAAAAATATATTACCACTACTTTCAAATACAATTACATATAAGAAACAAGATTTTTGATTGATGCATACACCAAGATTAAAGAAATATTAATAACTTAAAGCTTCTGATAGTGTTTTCACCAACCATAATACAAAAAAAAATATCTTCTACAGCAGTAGGAAGCATCAAACATATGTAGCTGATCTCATTCCTAAGGATGCAGTGAATGCAGCTTTCCAAGCTACTACCTACAGTACTCTCAGAAGTATTCTGGTCAATGCTTACTGAAGAGAAAGACACTTGTTTTTAATCCATTCTTCAATGGACCTCTGACAGATCCAAAACAATTTGGAGATCAAACCGTGAAGCATTTTTACCTGTATTTGCTAGAAGATGACTATTCTGATCATGCCTGGCAATTTCATATGAAATGACAACATGGAACACTTGGATATCCAGAGCTGATGGTGGAGAGGAGACAGTAAATGTAAAGAAATCTTCTGCACTCCAGTCAGCCATCTCAGCATGTAAGTGTTCATACATGATCACACCTTCATCAACCTGTTCCAGGAAAAGACAAGACATACATGTAAGACGAAAAGGATTATAAACACCAAAGTGTTAAGGACGGAAAAATACCTTGAGAATACTGTTCAATAAGGTACTTTGTACCTTAATCCATGCACAGTGTATACAGAATCACAGAATTGTTTAGGTTGCAAAAGACCTTTAAGATCAAATCCAACTGTTAACCCAGAGCTGCCAAGTCCACCACTAAACCATGTCCCAAGTGTCACATCTACAGGTTTTTAAAATATCCAGATTGGTGATTCAACCACTTTTCTGGGCATTCTGGTTCAATACTCAGCCATGCTTCAATGAAGAAAGGTGTCCTAGTATTCCATTTAAACCTCCCCTGGCACAACTTGAGGCCATGTCCTCTCATCCTACCACTTGTTACTTGGGCAAAGAGGCCAACACCGACCTGGTACAGCCTCCTTTCAGGCAGTTGTAGAGAGTTATACGGTCACTCCTGAGCCTCCTTTTCTCCAGGCTGGACACCCCCAGCTCCCTCAGCCATTCCTCACAGGACTTGTGTTGCGGTGTGTAGTTTCTTGTGGTGGCATGGCAAGCCACAGCCTTCCCGGAGAGCGCTGTGGGGATCTCTTAGGCAGAGCAGCCGCGCTGCGTCCCGTGGCCTCTTCCAGGCTGCCCCTCACTTGCTCCGGCCGGCTGTGGCTCCGCCACAGAGATGGNGGGGATGAGGGGGCAGAGAGAGCCCATGGACTACATGGGTGGAGTTCAGGTACCAGGAGACCAACAGGGAGAACCCAAGTGAGTGGTCAGGATTAGGGGCAGGGAAAGCCATGTGGACAGGGCAGGCAATTTAGTAGGAACTGGAAATACAACACCCCAGACTTGTGCTCCAGACCCTTCCCCAGCTCCTTTGCGCTTCTCTGGACTCACTCCAGCACCTCAATGTCTTTCTTGCACTGGGGGGCCCAGAACTGGACACAGCACTCGAGGTGTGGCCTCACCAGTGCCCAGTACAGGGGGACAATCCCTGCCCTGGCCCTGCTGGCCACACCATTGCTGATCCAGGCCAGGATGCCACTGGCCTTCTTGGCCACCCGGGCACACACTGGCTCATGTTCAGCTGCTGTCACCAGCACCCCCAGGTCCTTTTCCGCTGGGCAGTTTCCAGCCCCTCTGTCCCAGCCTGTGGCTCTGCCTGGGGTTGTTGTGACCCAAGGGCAGGACCCAGCACTTGGCCTTGTTGAACCTCACACCACTGGCCTCAGCCCATCAATCCAGCCTGTATGTACAGAGATTATCCTGCATTTCTCTTTCTTGTTAAATGGCCTCTGTGTTGCCAAACACCTGAAAGTCAGTGAAATGTTACTCAGCATGAATGCTTAGTAAAAGCCTTACGTGAAGAGCAGAGAGACCTATAACACTAAGAAACTATCTCAAACTAGCAGTGGTAACAATGATCATGAGCTCAGCTGGACTGTATTTTTAGTAAATCTGAGTATCATATGTCTAGGATTTTCTTTGTAAGGACACTAGCAGGGCTCGATTACTTGTCCTGAAAAAGCATATGAAAGGCTGAAGGCTGGAAAAAGACTTTGATGCAGCTATTTCCTGTAAACAGCAAAAGATACTTGGTAAGAGACTAAGAAAACCAGAAGGAAGTGTAATGACCACTGGTATTTACTCTCACTCAAAAGCAAAGAGTTGATGGAACTACGTAGTGGAAAATTTCTGTATCACAGCAAGAAGGGGATTCCTAAAAGACAGAAAGGTTTGTCCTATCCTGGCCTGCACTGACCTTGCAGATCATCATACTCAAGAAAATCTAATCAGTCCACTGTGAGTAATCAAGCTTCAAAGTATTGCAAGATACAGCAGTAAATCTCCAGAGACACAAATGCACATAAAAGATAAAACCATTTATCTCTTTAGGCAGTATTTTCAGATTATTTCTCATCAGCTGGAACTATACCTGAATTTTAAGATCAATACTATAATACATTGGAACTGTAATAGAATACCTAATGACAGCAACACTAGAACACTTACTGAATCTTATCCAGTAGATTCAGCATCTGGTCTGCTTGGTAATTCATTCACTGTCTTGGAGAGATGACAGTTACACCTATTAAATCCTTGGCAAGTTCCCAGGCAAACACTGACCTGACCTCCACATGTTAGTTTGCAATTGCCAGAGAGACCCTATCTGAGATGGTGCTGGTTCTAAATTTACTATTTTAACACACTCCTCACACCCTGCAAACACCTTGAAGAGGCTCTTTAGTACATGTTTGTATCACATATGCTTGAAAGATGTGAAAAAAGAAAACAAAACTCCCTGCTGTTATCACAGATGAAGCATTTTAGCAGTATTAAAACTGTGGTGTGAATACAGAGAGAATGAATCCTGAAATTACTGCAACAGCCCCACTGAGATCACTAGGCAAACTGGGCTTTCAAGATCAGTTTTCTCAGCAGCCTCGAAAACATCCCATTTTTCTTCTCTAAAAAACTCAAGAAGTGTTTAATGTGCAAATAATTTTCTTATATTAGCTGAACAACATCAGTTCAAGAAAAAATGTGTTGGAATACAATAGTAATTTCTGTTTCTTTTGGGTTTTTTTTCCTTTGGCAACAAGCAATAAACCACAAGGCATAGGGAAGAGTTCAGCACCCCAGCAAAAGCGGTAACTACTTTTTTAAGGTAGTGGCATAGTACTTCTCCAAAGTGAAATTTCAAGTTCCTCAATACAGAATTAAGTCAATGAAAACCCAAAGACCCACACTAATGCAAACTTTTTTTCAATTCATATCAGATTTACAAGCTTATTACCAAACAGAAACTAAATGCTTTAGTCTCTGTTACATGGGAAATGTACGATGTTTGTACCATAAATGCAATTTTCACACTCACACTTAACTCCCTGAGATTACAACACACTGTATTGAAAGTTTGTTTAGGATCCCTTTTCTCTCCATTATATCTCATTCTCTACCAGAATAAACAGCAAGCTGGCTTGGATACCCTAATTCCATCTGCAAGAAGTCATTTAGCTCTACTCGTTTGAAACTAAAATGGCCAACAGGAATACCTCCAATAGACAAGAAAACCATACATATTATTACAGCCCAAATCCTTACACAATTTACAACGCTGAAAGGAAAGTTTAGTAAAACTGAAGCTGTGGAGAATAAGTGGCATGTTCTGACATGGTACTGTCCGATAAACACACATAATGGTCATATGCATGTGCAAAAAGAGTGACATTTCAAAACCTTAGCCAAAAGATTTTCTGTCTAACAGAAAATCTTAACTGTTTCATCTAACACTCATAAAAATCACACATTTTGGGGTCAGAAGGGAACAGTATCATTACAAAATTATGTCTTTCATAAAATAAGACAAAACTCAGCAACTTTTGAAACAAGATCAATAACATAATGGGATTAGAACATGTTTTTTATGAGAACTCTTCTGTGCTCATCTTGATTTATGAAGTCCAAGTGGATATTCATTCCACAACCATCCTTGGTCAGGTTGTTTCAAAGTCTGGTGACAATTAATAAAAATGTCAATCCTTTTTCCAGGTTTTACTGGCCAAGTTTCAAATTCTGGCCAATAGATTTTCTTATTCCTTCATACACTAAATCAAATAGCTACATTTGAAATCTGTAAACGTGTTTTCCCATGAACAAAGTCACAAGATTGGCCCTCTTTTGTCTCCCTCACTTCAGTTTTTTGAGAATAGCTTAATGTATGCTGAAGATACAGTTATATTCAGATTCTGCACACAGACAAGTAATTTCTTTTGTAAAAGAATTTTTCCATCAAGTTACATAAGCTGCCACATTTTAGTCAATCAGTATGAGAACCTGTATCACAGTTAAGATACTTCAAACACTTAGTATCACAGCCAATCCAGTCAATAAAAGTCATCTTGGGGACACCCATGAGGACTACGTACAGCTGAAATGAATGTGATACTTGGACTTTTTGTAGAGAAAAAGGCTGCTCCTTCTGCCAAAACTAAAAGCTTCCAACCTCTGACTCTTGGTTAATGGCACCAGAACAGCTCTTCTTGACAAATAGTGTTACAAGCAAAACAGTGGGACTTGCCAAGACCCTGCTAGTATCCAAGCATAGGGGAACAAAGGCTCCTCTTGTGTTCATTACTAGATGCCAGATATTTAATGACATAGCAAATCTGGGTGATTGCACTGATAGGTCACATATGCCTGGTTACTTAACAGATATAAATGGATCACATGAAGAATAAGCAACTGAGATGGCCTTTGAAGTAACAATCTACCCCTCAAATAGCTGTTATAAGGTAAATGCTTACCATTGATTGTGTAAAACTGAAGATTTCCTGAGTGGTATCATCAGAATCTACTCTGATCAGCCTTCCAAGTTTTGGGGAAGTTACAATCACAAAAGTTATACTTCTGTTTCCTGCATTGGTCACATCACTGGTTACAGCTTTCAGATCATGTTGTGAAATAGGTTTCCTGGAACCTGAAAAATGTCAATTATAAGAAGAAGATTTACAACAGCATTTTTTTCCAAAAGTTTAAGTTTTGTATGCACAGCTCACACTCTCACCCAGGACTCTACTTAGCTTTTCAATAGTATTTTATAAGATCAGCAGGGTTACTCTTTGTCTAGTTATCTTCTGATTACAATCCTTCCACAGCTTTTTCAGTTAAAAAGCCCATTAGTAGGATGTACCCTTGTTTCAAAAAGGCAAAAATGCAGTTCTCTTCAGCACGTGTCATCGCTAAATACTGGCTTCTGCAAAAACAACCCCAAGTATAGAATAAAGCATGTATAAGAAGTTCTGTTTCTACATCACATGTCTAGAACTGAATTCAAACTCCAGTGTTTCTGGTATTCCCAGCTGCCACAGAAGACATAGGTGATTTAACCGAGAGAAGCCTCAACACAGCAAAGTTCCTAGTGAACATGTAAACCAAAATCAATCATTAACAGAGGTACGCTTTATCAATATGAAATAGGATTTTCATTAAATAAAATTAAAATATAAGTACTGAATTAAACAAATTTGGGAGAACACCATATAACAGAAATAACCTGAAGTGAAATAATGTATTATTTATTAACATACATAGAAACTGAGCGGTAACAAAATCCTTTTAATACATAGCACCACACTAACCTAAGGTTACAACCTTCTGGCTTAAAGATTATAAAGAGCTTTCTGGCATTAGTCAAACCAAGACAATTTTTGACACAGCTGTGCCAGTAATTTCCCAAAAGCTAGTAATTTCCTAAAAGAAAAACAAGTTTTATCTGGTGTGTTTCTGATGCAGTTTCAAGGTACACAACCAGCAAACTAAAATTCATGTCCAGTGATAATTTTGGAGAAGCAATAGATTCCCATCACGCTATTCCCCCTGTATCCCCACTTCTGTCTCTGTTTGCACATCTTCTTTTTCCTTGAGCAACAAGCTTTTATAGCTTTTAATATATAATTTCAAAGACTATATAGTAGTACACATCCTTGAAGTCTGAATTATCAATGCAACTTCAATAAAGCATAATGTTTGTACAAGAATAACACAAAACAACACATATATATATGCTCTAATATTCAGAAGAAAAAAATATGGTAAGGACATTGAATAATAGGGATGCTTTGCAAGCCATTATTAATACCAGGAGTCTGCTTGTTCACATCTGCTTGTGCTCAGGTTCAAATAACAACTACTTTGAAAGAGAGTTGTTATAATAAGATCTTCTGCCTCTGCCTGTTTTCCCATTTTACCTTCCCATGTGTCTCTGTATCCATACTGTTTTGAAAAGTGAAGGAGTCTCTCAGGTTGAGAAAAATTCTTCCACACAATATCTAACTAAAGAAGTCTCTCTCCTTTTCCTCTCCCTTCTTTCTCCTTTTCTATGTGACAGGCAGGGAGGGAAGCATGACTTTGTGTGTACAGCAGATGTGGTCAAGAATGTACAACTGAGCACAACAGTTAATCAAACCACATAAATCTGCAAATGCAGTTATTTATCAATAACCTGCTACTCAGGCAAATCAGGCCTTACTGCCTTAACAGAGTAGGACAGAGTAACTCTAAAACATGGTCACACTGTAGTGATAGAAGTTACTACTCCAGTTCTTCATAATCACACCACCGCCATGACAGAGCAAGGCCATGGGGAGCAAGGACATCTGCCACAAGACCTAACAGACCTGACCTCAATCACTGCACACCACAGGCTGAAATACAATCTAGAGACACAGACAACAGTCTATCATGCTCTACTGTAAAATGGCATCCTCCCCCAAACATAACCTTCTCCTTCACCCACTTCTGACCTGAGAGCTGAGAACCTTCTCCAGCACCCATAGTAGTTGTCCTCTGGTTGGACACCTCAGCAGGGAGAGGAAGGTTATTTGCCAGCCAGCACACTGGGTGAAGGAACATGAAGTGAGAACACTGCTTGTGTGTTCCCAGTCACAGAAGGAGAGGTCACAAAAACAACCCCACCCCAACACAGGGGACAGGAACGGAGAGAGGAAGAAGATACACAACAAGAACAGGTGATGCTGAGTAGGGCCAAGCTAATCGATTCAAGTACAAGAGTACAGCAGCATAATGTTGGTGCCTAATAATTTTGTTACATATTTTTACTGCCTACATTTAAGATTTGGAAAATGCTTTGGCATGAGCATTCTCCCTATAACTGCTAAACAGTTATAAATCATCTCATCTACAGACTGATTAGACAGCTCTGCTTCCAATTAACTACAAGTCAGGCTACCTCTCCTCAGAGAAACTCTGCTCATTCCTTGTTTGAGCAAATGCCTTCCTGAAGAAGCAAATCCTCCAATTGCACATATCTAGCACACACTAGAGAAAGCTGATATATCTATCACTCAATTTTCTCAGAATGCTGAATAAGCTTCTATTAAACAGAAAAAATCTATAAATTATATAAACAGATCTGGTATACCCAACATAAAAGAAGACAGCAGTACAGGCTCTTATAAAATTGCAGAATATGGTTTAGAGAATAGTTTACACCCAGTCATGAAGACATTGTAAATTCTTCAGAATAAATTCAATTTTTACTACCCCAGTGAGAAGACTTCTCAAGCAAGCTCAAAATTAACTTCTTTTTGTAGTGCTATAAAATATAACAGGACACTGGCTGTTGTTTTTATATATATTAACCATTTGGTACCATCAGTGTTGTAATAGTCATTTCATGATGGCAAAGTACAGCTGAAAGCCATACAGCTCCAGAATGTCTTTAAAAAATATCATAAAGAGAACATGTGAAAAAGCTAGTAACACTTTTTAACACCTAAAAGGAATTTGCTATCCCAAAGTAAGTGAGAATTGAGGAAAGAAAACTGTAGTCTTGGATGAATACATTTCACAGTGCTGAAAGAAATACTTTATTTTTTAACTGAAGAACTGCTTGACAGCCTAGAGACTTTGCCTTCTATGGAAATATTAGGCATACTTTTCTTACAATTATTATTGGTTTAAGACAGAATTCCAGTAAATCCCTGTGCCCGAGGCAACCTTACACACCAAAACTGCAGGTTAATAAGCTTTGTAAGTGGATTTACGTGAATCCCATTTATATTGACTGAATTAGAAGATCATGCTGCTACAATCTCATTTTTTGTTGCCTGTGTTTAAGTGGCCTTTGTTGCAAACCTTTGTTTATGCAACTTATATTCAGAAGTTTAAGAAGATAAAGTGCTCCTCTTCCATATCCAATTAATAAATCAAGGTACAGATTACTACCTCTAGAATGCTGCTAATTCTTAGTATCTCTCTGATTCTACAGATCATATTCAGAGAAAAAAAAAAAGAAGGCAGCACAAACAAAAGTGTGATGCAAGATACTGCTGAGAGAAAACGAATCTTTATTTCTTCCTTAATCCTGCAATAAATGTTAGATTGCTAACTCAATGAGGGATTACTCCTGCCAGTGCAAAGGAGTAAATGGCTCTGGTGAGACATCTTAGCACATCAACTCCTTCAATGGTATAATTTCATTAAAAAAACACTCAGCTGCTAAACTAACTAGCTATAAATGCACAAACATGAATCAAAGTTTTCAGTCTTTCTGATCCATCAGTGAGTCTGTGCTGCTCTCCATAACTCATTTTAAACAAAAGAAAAGTGAACTAGCAATCTGGAAAACTTACATGTGTTATTCAGAATCTCATGGACACAAGCTTCACTCTTCTATTGCTTTCACCAGGCAATATCACAACCACCTAAGACATCTCTAAATATTTGAACAGACTTACAGAGACTTTAAGAAAACCTGAACAGGAAATCTCCAGAGCTTAGGCAGACAGTGTTATTATCACATTGTACTTGAACATTTCACTGCCAATTTCCATGACTCCAAGCATGTGTACATCAAAAAGTTAAAGACTACAAAGCAGAAAAGCAGTATGCTGTTTGAGAAAACATTAACCCTTTTTTTAAAAATACACACAAATGTTCCCAGATATAGTTTTCCATAGTTTAGTCAGTTAAGTATCTGACAAAGAACTCTATATGAGGCAATATTTTCAGTGGACAGAATCATGATAATCTCAAAAAATCATACCTGGAAAGACTCCGAGTCCTTTGTTCACTTCAAGGCTGATGATCAGCATGTGAGCTGTGATGCTAAAAATCTGTCGAGGTGCAAAGTTCAAACCATCTGTCACCTGAAAGCTGAAGCCTCCAGACATTGCTCCTGTAGAAATCAAAATTGTAAATTTATTCTTGTATTACTCTGTCATACAAAACTCAAACATACACTGGACACTTTTCACTCTTGGCTACAGTGAAATATTGTTGAGGAATATGTTCAGTGCAGGTAGCTCTGGGTGCAGCTGCAGTGGAGCTGCAGGTTGAGCTCTGGGTGGCAGGAACCTGAGGCAAGAGGCCCTGAACTGCTGACCCTTTGCTTAACAAAGGGCATAGGGAACTGCAGCAGGGGACCGACACTCAGAGAAACGGCAAGAGCCAAAGGCTCCAGACTTTTGTGGCTTAGACTGGGTCAGGGTCCCACCTCAGGGGCTCCAAGCCAGAGGCATTATTCTGCTGTTGCACCATGATTAAATCATTTTAAGGGTACAGGCACCTGAGATTCTGCTAAGGGAAACCTGAGGTCAAGCTGGCAAGGAAACCTTGTCTAACTGTGTGAGTGTGGGGTGTGTACAGTCAAGCAGGGCTCACTGGAGCCACTAGATGTGAAGGGGGTTCCATCTCAACAATGAAAGTCTTGGGTGGTGTCAATGTGACTGCCAGAGTGAGTCCTGGATGGGCAGATAGGAAAGTTTCCTTAGCAATATATCCAAAATCATCCTGAAAGCAACTTTTAATCAGAACCCTTGTATCTTAATTAGAATTTTAAAAATTGATAATGCAATTAACACTTTCCCCAGGAAGAACTACTGACTGTTGTTTTCAGAGAAGGCCAGACATCCCTTAGATGTAAATCAGCAAGAGTGCCCCCTTCTTCTCTTTCTTTACTGACTCAGTAGAGGTGAAACCAAATTAAACTTGGGGAGACAATGACTCCCAGATTTCCAACTCCATTTATATCTTATAAGGGTCCAAAGCCCTTAAACAGTCACATTTTTGCAAAGAAAGAATTTGGGGAGAAAAGCAACTAGACTGTTCTTTCATTTTGTTTTATATTCACAGGTCTGAATCAACACTGTGGTTGTTTCCTTAGCCTCTTCGCTGCACTTCAGCTTTGCTGAAGAAGGTATGTTGTCACAGCTTAAACTATTTCAGAGGTTATGTGTACTCATAATAAATGCACATTTTTCCCTTTAATCTTGGGACCTTTATGTACTTTGGCACAAGCAATAGCAAAATACCTCCAGGAGTCTAAGTGGATTCCTGTAAAAATACGTCTCTCAGAACTGACAGGCTGTGTTTAAGCAGAGGCTCCCCATGTTGTTCAATTAGGTAAAAAGAACAAAAAAGTGAAACAGTAACTGTTGCAAAGAATTACCATGCTCTTCTATTGGCTTTGACCAATTTAGCCACAAGATATCGCTACAAGAATATAGACATTGAAAGCCAGAGGGTGCCATGTACTTTCATGTAAAGATCAGCATACCTTGCCTAAGTATAAATTAACATATCAGAAGAATCAAATGTGGGTTCTGAAATTATCCTTAACAACAACCCTAAGAAATGCTCTTTTATTCAGCCAGGCAGCTGAGGCAGTTCTGGAAGATCTGGTCATACTGTTTTTAAAAGTTTTTATTTTCTTATGTACTCTCCTGAAAAAAATGAACCAGTTGCTTATTCAAAAAAGCATCTGGGAGTCTACTATTTACACCAAGTTGAAAAAACCTGAAGCGAACTTGCTTACACAGCCTCACTTGTTTTTTTGGCTAAGGCAGGTCAACTGATTGACACAGACATTTTGTCATCAGCAGTCAGGAACAGAACTACATCTTGAAGTTCTACTCAGGTGGAGCATTTATTATTTTATCACCATTAATTTTTTAAGCGGTATCTGATCAGAAGTGATTAAAAGGACACCAGAAAGAGGCTTTGTAAAAGCTGCATTGAGAAGATACTGAGACTTTAGAACCAACAAGAGTTCAGTTCATTACTGGCCTAAGAAAAACACTGTCAGGTTTTAAGCAAAAGTGAGAGGGGAGCACCCTGGACTAAAGCAAGAGTGAAAAAGGGAAGGAATTCTCACACTGAAAGAGGCGTACAGAAAAGGAAAGGCGTGTTCCAGTTCTGCATTTACACCGGTGATAGACCAATCAGGGATTATGGAGGAAACAAAAAATTCAAGGAGAGCTCAAAAACATTAGAGCAAAGAGGAAGATTTGCAACTCACAGGACAGAATAAGCAGCATAATGTAACTCATAAGGCTGAGCAATGTGAAGGGAAAATTCTGAGGTCTAATTAGAGGCATAAAAGCAAAGTATGGTAGTACTTTCACTGGCAGTACAAAAGACACTGAGGATGGAGAGTCATTGCCACATACAGGTGTAAATAACGTATAGCGCCCTGAGGAGTAGCCAGAGGATGGAAGAGCTGCCTCAGCCAAGAAGATGCTCCTCCTCCCTTTGGAAAGGGCTGGAGTGAGTAGGAAGAGTAGACGGGGGTACTTCCAAGAGGAGACAAAGAAGCCAGCACACACTGTAAAACTGACGACAAGAACAGAGGAAACAGAGAGAAGTGGGATAAAAAGCTGAATGACAGCAACAACACAAGGAAAGGCCCCAGAATAAGGCTGGGAGCAGTAAGATGGGAATAACAATTACATTTCAAGCAAAAGGTCAGTATGAAGGAGGGAAGACAATCACTGACCAAGAAATGAAAAGAAGCGATATTACCAGAGTACTTTGTGAAGCACTGGAGACCATAAGGTTGAGCAGATGGCAGAGCCAGAGCAGCTGCAAGACCTAACACACAACGTGGGCAATTTTACGTTACAAATTTAACTGTACACTCCCACTCCTTGGAAAAATGAAATTTTCTGTTCTTTTCACTTTTATTAAATCAAGATTCACTCCCTAAGACCACAGATGTGCATTTGCCCTTTCTGGAACACAGCGTGGATTAATTTCCTCACACTGAGACTTACCACTGTCCTACCATCACATGGGTTTTTACATGTCAGAGTCTCCCTTGGAACAATTTAAACAGCTTGGCTCACTTTTGTCATGCTCGTGACCTTTCATTTCCTGACCAAGTTATTTGAGCAGGATACTTACAGCTCACCAGCAGCTGCTTGTAAAGCAGTTTCAGCAACACATATGCACTCTGCAAGACAGTGCATCGTAAGGCAGAGTACCTTAACCTCACGAAGACAGAGCACAAATATGGAGTGACTGCTGCACCCAAGGGAGCACTGGAACTCCAGCCTGCCTCAGGGCTGGCAGGAGAGCAATGTACCTGTTCTATCTCCATCACAAACAATGATTTACTCCTTCTGTAGCAATTGCGTTCTTCTTTGAACTGGGGTAACAAAGTAATACATCTGGAGCAGGAAACCCCTGTGAACGCCCTACCTCTTCTGGCTGGAACCCCACTGGGAAGTTCAGTCCTGAGGCTTCCCAGTACTGCCACTCAAGGATGCATGAAGCTGTCCTGACTTCTTTTATTCCCCACACATTCTCTCAAATATACAAAAAACCCAATCTCTAGCTCTGGACACTGGGAGAAAGAGTCAATGTTTAAGGCTTAATTCTTTCACAGCCTGAAAGGAACACTGACATCACACAGATGAACCGTAACTTCATCATCCACCACTACATTGTGGCAGGTATCTATGAGACTGTTGGTCCATGAACAGCTCTGCACTGCAGCACAACAGAAAGGCTTCAGGAAATTTTCAATCACAGTAGTCAAAACAAATGGATCTCACATCTCTGAAAGGTGCATGAAAATGTTCCCTTACTGCAAAACTGTTTTCAGAAAGAAGGCTGCTATCTAATGAACCACAAGAACACCAAGGTTTCCCAGTGAGCACACATTTAAGTAGATGTCAGACCCTTTCTTGTTTAGTTTTTGAGATAATGTATCGCAAAACCAGTGCTCTGAGATCTTTGTGACATTACAATGGAATCTTTAATGTATTACAAACACAAATATACTGAATAGGAGCAGTATTTTGGTAGCTGACATGGTGTTTTTGAAATCACATACCATTGTGTACAAATACCAGCTGCCCTTTAATTATATGAGCCTGGGTAAAAGTAAGGATGCTCTTGTTTGGAGAAGACTTCAGAGCCAAGTGCCCATTGCTAGGTGGAGTAATGGAATACACAAGTTCTGATGGTGAGGAGTCCTTGTCTTCTGCACAGAGGTCATCAATAGTTATTTCTGTGACTGAACCTACCCAGACCTAGAAAAGCAAACAGAATCTTTAAACATAAAGAAAGAAAATGCATACAAAAGAAAGTTGGGACAACAGGAGAAGGGAGACAGGGATGGATGACACACAGCTCCAAGAAAAAGAAAGAATAAGGATTTGTGCTGTGCAACACTAGCAGCTATGACAGGTTTCCTTACTGTCCATCCAAATCTCTGATCACAGACTGGCATAGTTCATCCTGGCAAATCGTTTTCAAAGCACAAGACCTTGAAATAATACAAGAAAATACACCCTACACCAGTTAAGAGTTTCAGACAGTTGGAGCACAAGTGCTCTATTTGTCAAGAATTATACAAACTCTTAGAAACATAACAAAAATTATATTATGATAACTGAGTCAAGGAGCTGCTTTCCAACACATACACACGAATATCAGCGTCATGTATTTCACAGCAGGCAAGGCATTCAATATGCTCTACTTTCACCAGCAGAAAAAAGAAAAGAAAAACAGCCTGGGGACAGCATAAACTCTAATACAAATGGAACACTCCTTGTAGCTGCATTATTTTCTTCTAACAAAATGCTCTAAAGGCCCTTTTTTAGTGCACTAAAAAACCCAGAGGTGCTCAGTACAGTGGGAGATGAAACAACTGATGCCTCCAACAGCTGCCTTCCATTTTGCAAGGTCACGATCTCAGACAAAACACTTAACTAG
>VZRQ01004994.1:92476-116687 GCA_013397975.1 Machaerirhynchus nigripectus
TAACTAGTTTTTATAAAGATGGTATAAAAACCATTACTTCTAATAAATCTAAATGTGGAGCACATTCTTAGTCTAATTCCAGAGGAGGGCCGTGAGGTTGGTAAGAGGACTGAAGCGACTCTTCTATGAAGTCAGGCTGAGAAAGTTGGGGCTGTTCAGCCTGGAGAAGAGAAGGTTGTGTGGGGACCTCATAGACACCTTCCAGTAACTGAAGGGGCCTACAGGGAAGCTGGAGAGGGACTCTCTGGTGACAGGGCAAGGAGGAATGGGTACGCACTGAAAGAGGGGAAATTTAGCTAGATATTAGGAAGAAATTCTTTACTGTGAGGGTGGCGAGATACTGGAACAGGTTGCCCAGGGAGGCTGTGGATTCCCCAATCCTGGCAGTGTTCAAAGCCAGGTTGGATAAGGCTTTGAGCAGCCTGGTGTTCAGGAGGAGTCCCTGGCCATAGCAGGGGGATTTGGGACTAGATGATCTTTAAAGTCCCTTCTTTCAAGCAGAAAGGACTGCTCTCTGAGTTTCATCCCTATCTTACCGGGTAATTTCTTGTTTGGGAAGGATAAGCAATGCCCCATTTTGTTCTTCATCTCTGCTGTATCTATTTGGAATTACAGATGAAAGTGCTAACAAAGAACAATAAATATTTATCTCAACATGAAATTAAATTCCTAAAATATTCACTACATCAATAGCAATTATTTCCATGCATAATTTATATCACAGCATAAAATCTTAAAAGCCTAAACCTTTAAATACCTCAGCTTGAGCTTCCAAACACACACTGCCATCATTCCTTCCTGTCTTCTTAGGGTCTTAGTACACTTTGTAAGTATCTGGTAGTAACATCACACCAAATGGTTGAAGAGGAAAAATGATCCTTAAGAAAGGGCATTTTACCTCTGCCAAAGCCAAAAATCACAATTCACTAAGTATTAATTCTACTTTTTAACATGAACCATGAAAGAAAACCCTTTAAAAACTTTTAAACCACTGAAATTTGTCCCACCACACTTCAACAGAGGAAAGACTTCATTCTATATTGAGTCACAAAATATGTGCCATGGAAAAAGAGATACTAAAATGAAGTTAGATTTTTTTCTAATCAGAAAAATATGAGAAGTAAATTTATAATAGAAAATATCTTGCAACTAGCAAATAGTTATTTTCTCCCCTGAAATACATATTTTGCTGTAATGTAATTATGAATATCAAATTTTGATAAAGGATGACACTTATGACACAGAACAACAACTAAAGGCACAGGGTGACTTAGTGAGTGACAGCAAATAAGCACATCAGTGTCACATGTTTTGTACGGAGACCTTTTAATTCATCTCAGTAGCATTTGTGTAGATTATTCTATGAAGAAAATAAAAGGTCACATACAGAACATGCAAACATATAAGAAAGCACAACAGACGCATGTTAAAACAAATGACTCACTAAGTTTCAAATTATTTTCCCTACTAAAGGAAAAAAGAACTAAAATGTCTAATTATAGAAAAAAGTTTCTATAATGTCAGCATTTAATTCTGTTGTACCAGCACACTACCACTCAGTGCTTTTTAATTACTATACATGGCCTGCAACATGATCCTTGAGGAATGAAAGGAGATCCAAGAGCTGAAAAGAACCATAGGGAAGCCAACACTGAGAACACAGCAATAATTGTACAAGCATCTTATTTTTCATATCTGGGATCAAAATCTGCATGAAGAGCACCATGAAAACTGTATCTGAACTCCCAGGATGCAGCATGACACTGATTTTTCATGTGCCTAACACATTCCACAGGCATAGTCCAAAAAAAGGTTCATGACCCTACAGATGTGAAGTAATTTTTTCTGCTCGACTTACAGGATTCAACTCATCAGTATCTCCTTGCATGCCACATATCCTACTAGATGCTCTGTGTGAGCAACTTAAGAGAAAAGAACAAAATTTAACACTCTAGCGAGCAACTTAAGAGAAAAGAACAAAAATAATCAGTTTAAATTTGTGGGTTTTTAAAAAAAACTAATTCTAGGAAAATACAGCCCTCTGGTGGCAACAGGAGGATACAGTCATTTTACAGCATTGCTACCCATATATTTAAACACATAAATGCAGCATATAATGCTAGGATAGTGATTTTCTTCAAAACAACCTATTTCCTTTACCCATTCCCACTCCAGAAATAAAACGAAGTCCATAAATCCTGTGGGAATTTTAAGAAATTATATCTAAAATGCTGATAATTTAAGTTTCTAAATAAAAATGTATCTCACGAATTTGTTGCAATGGAAAGGATTTAAATTAAATGCATTACAGAACTTCTCAGGACAGTAGAACTTTCTCTATTTTATATGTTATGTCACAAACTCTGAGCCAGGGACAAAAAAAAAAAAACAAAAAAACCCAAACGAGGGAAAAAAAAAAAACCCAAACCAAAAAAAAACCCAACCAAAAAAAAAAAAAACCAAACCCCCCCCCCCAAAAAAAACCCAAAACAAAAAAAGACACACAAAACCCCAAAACACTTTAAACCTTAATTTACTTCCTCTTCCTACAGACACCAGAGAAAAACTCCCAAAATGGCTGGATGTCTGTCTCCCTGAAACTCCCTCCATGGTGCTCATGACCTTGACAACAACAGACGAGGCTGTTTGAAGAAGCAATGTTATGGAAGTTTCTGAAGTGAGAAAGCTAGACTCATTCAGCATGTGTGCACATTCCCAATAGTTTCTTGCATTTGGACAGAAGCCCATGACAAAGGCCAAAATTAACTTCCATATGCCCACACCAACATCACTGGCCACATAATGCACCTCTTCACATAAGCTACTTTGCAACAGCAGGTACCATATCCTAGCCTATTTTTTAATCATTCAGCAGTTTGTTCTGACTCTATATTGTGACCTGCGAATTTTCTGAGGTCCTAAATTTCAATCAACTCAAACAGTTCTACTGGACTTCAGTTTTCACAGTACTGGTCTGTCATTTTATAGTTTTGCATATTTCCAACCTTACAAAATATGTAGAAGAGCTACTGAGTTTTTGAAAGCAACATAGTCTATTACTCAGCATCTACCACTAGCAATGCCCTTGAGGAGCACAGACTGTTTGGCTAGAACATGGGGTCAGCCACCATCACCCCACACAGAAATGCCCGTCTCATCTCAATATTTAGCAGGACTAAGAAAAATACATTTTCTTTCACCTCACTGAGGATGTGCAAGTTTGATTTGAGGAAGAATCATCTCAGTGTATTCTTCCTAGCAGATAACTTGACTGCCAGATTTGTTTTAGACTGCACATGAATCCACCATATGTGAACACATTCGTACGCACTCACAATAAATACAAACTTGGTTTCACAACAATAGCTTGTGCATGACTAGCAAAACCACAGGCACAAAGGCAGCATCCTGGTTCTAGTATGCAGACTGACTCCCCAGCAGAGAGGACCAACTCTGGGTAGGTGAAGCTTTGTTATCCTTGCTCTTGGGAAGCCTAGATTCACAGATATTTTTAGAAAAATCTATAATCTGCATTGCAGTGCACTGCACAGCCTTAGTTCTGTTAATAGACTGCAATTCCAGCAGTTCAATGCCAACAGTTTAATGCCAGCAGTGCACCAGAACGCAGACCCAGAAAGATCTGACTGAACATAGTGCCCTCTTCTCTGTGACTAGACAAAGATTACTGCATGCTGTGCTAATGTCAGTAGAGTACCACTGTTATTACTTCAACCAGGGAAGGTTTTGCTCTGTGCCACCCAAATGTTTATAAAAGCAATCTGCCCTTCTGTCAGCAGTCTCTGCACGGGGCAGGATGACTTCTGTTGTGGGCATCTGCAGATTATCTGCTGTCACCGTGAAGCTGCACAATACTACCATTATGGCTGGTTTAAAAATTAAGTGTTTTCTCATGCAAAACGGCTAAATGCACAACACAAGGTTACGATCATCTTTACAGTAATACACTCTCCCTCTCCAACACACAATTAACTACGTAAAATTAAATGCATGCTTTGGTACCACCAATTTATAAAGTGCGTCATAGAGCACTAGGAATGATGGCAGCCTCAAAATATCCTGCTTGGGTTCTTTCAGACCGATTCCTACGTATCTTCTCTGTCTTGATGTCTTCCAGCTGGTTTACTGTGACCACAGGTTCATTAGCTGACCTATGTTGATTTCATTCTGGTTTTTGGAGTCACTTAATTTGTTCTTATCCATCAGATCTCAGATTGGAAGTCTTTACATGTGGGAGCTTTATGGGCACAGTGTCTTTACTAAATTGGTTTTGGTTACTTAGTGCTACTATAACACAAACAAATACTATACAAATACGTTCTGGGTTAAATACTATAAACAAATTAATCAATCTGAAAATGCACTTTAACTGAAGTGACAGCAGTCACTTCTGCTGTGGTAGCTAACTTTTTGAAGATCAGTAGATTAAAAAGTCAGCTATGGTTATTAATAGCTAAAGGTAGCATCAGTCAACAACTTTAAAATTTTCTTCAGGATTTTTTGGGGGGAGGGCAGTTAGAAAAAAGTTAACATATCTTTTTCTTAGCTCACAGTATCACATAGTCATAGCCTCAGTGATTGCACTAGTATTTTGATGACCCTAGATTTTCACAGATTGCATTGTATTATTTGCAGTTTTAAAGGAGCAAACTGTTTTGTGTAAATAATACCCAACACATAATCAATTCATTCTTGTCCCATCTCACTGGCACATCGGGACAGGAGTGGGCAGCAGAATGTATCTTAGCAGGTCCAACCCTTTAGTACACTTCAGGGCAAGAGGCATAGGGTTGGAAGGCTGTGCAAATATAATAGTGAAAAGTTGGCATTCTCATCATCACTTTTTAAAGTTACATGTTCATTACATGTTACATAACAGCCCTCAAGACACTGTAACAAACAACACTAAAACATAACCATCCAGGTGCAAGCCATCCACCCTCACAAAGCCCTACATCAGTCCAAGAGACTTCACATAACTTTAAGATTAAAAGAATGCTTGTTCAGCCTTCTAGATAAACTTTACAACAGCCGAAAGTGTTCTCCATGATGTCTAAAATCTTCCTAAGTACAAATAACCTATGTAGTGCCTCCTTTCATTAGCATTCATTTCTCTAATTCCAAGGACTACTAGGTATTATAGACTATATATCCCACCAGATACAAACCCAGGAGGCTGTTAATGAAGGGGCATTAAATGGCATCAGAATTAATGGAACTAATTTTAACACTTCAAAATGTTGACAAACAAACCTGAAGAATTCTGTTTACTTTTACAACAGGAGCTTCGTCATTTACTGCAGTAACAGTTACAAACACAGTTTGGGGCAAACTTTGTTTCCATAACTCTGTGTTGTTTACTATCACAGTAAAATTGTCCATCAGTTCTTCACTGTCATCATGAACATAGTAGATTAATTCTTGTTCCACCTGAAAAATATAACAAGCTGAAAAACTAAAGAGGCTAGAAGAAAATAAATGTCACATTGAATAATATCCTAGTCATGGCTCTCTGTATTTATTACATGAACATTTTATGACTTCTAAAACTTTATTTATGCTGTATATCAGATTTATATTATGCTGTATTTATGCTGTAATATCAGATTGTACCTCTATCTTTGCTCCATTCACAACAGTAAATTTTACTGCTCATCTGTCCATTCCTCTAGCCAGAATATCTTGCCAGTCTTAGCATTCTCCCTTCTTCCTGAAGGAAAAATGGAAATCCAATCCCACTACATTTAACAGTGTTTCCTGGAATCTATAATCTGAACATAGTGTTAGTAGATGGTGACTTATGGTACCATTTTGCTTCTTGGAGCTAAATGACTGAAAATTAGCATATTGTGCATATAGTGGCTGCCTGTGAGCAATGAAATTACCGTAAAAATTACTATTTTTCCTCTGTTCTCCTTGTTCAAGCTACCATTTTCTCAGGCTCAACACACCATTTCCTCTGGCCTTCTCAAAATGCACCCACAGTCTCACATTTCCAGAGTATCTACAATTCTGCCTGCGAGTGGTACATCAGTCTACTGTGATTACAGCACTCTAATCTGTGTCACTAGTGCCATCAAGGAAGTGATGTGTTTCACCACAAGGCAGCCTCCTTCCCCACTCCAAATGACCAGCTAGAAACAGCAGAAAGATCTTCAATTCAAGAACAAAGTTGACGAATAAAGCTCAAACTCATGTCTCTCACCACCTCCCACAAAATCCCACAGCTTTCAGCAAAACACAGAATTCTTCAAGACGACATCTAAGATCTAAAGGCATTACCTGTTTTCTGGTAAATGTGGTTAACTTTATTCCAGGAACAATGGAGTTTTCAACATACCCATGTTTTGGCTGCTCAGTTAAAATGAATTCACAGCTGAGTCCTGCAAAATGTCTACTAGATATTTTTAGATTATCTTCCACCAGTGCTTTCGAGCCCCCTTCAATTACTGTGAAGTTCTGTACTTCCAGTGGAATCATTCTGGGGATGATGTCTACAGAGATCTCTATTCCACTCACTGTTCTGACACCATTGGTTACATCCAGAAAAAAATGGTCATCTAGTTGGTCAGAAACTGTCTGCACATACTGAACTTTGCCCTCGTCGACATCTTGCTGTGTGAAGCTCAAAGCTGGCCTTTGGTCAGAACTGAGATAACTTTCTTCTGAGGAAAATTTCCAAATGTATCCATGTATTGGAAGCTGTCTTACTGTGAACACAATCTCAGATGGAGAGCTGTTTTCATGAACAACCTTAAATTTAAGAACATATCCCAAAATTATTCAAATGGAAGTGGGAGAAATTCTGTAACTCTCTTCTGAATTTTTCATTTTTAATCCTGGGATTGTCTACCTAACTAAACTGGCACTCCTTATACAGGATACACAGTTTCCAAAATAATACAATACTTTAAGCAGACACATGTTTTAAAGGTGGCATGGGAGCCATTTTGTAACCCCAAATACGTTTTTTAAGTTTTGAAAAGGAACATACTCCATAATTAACTAATGGCCCCACAGCTATAGATCCCTGTCTGAAACAAGGATTTCAGGATTTCAGCAACATGCAGCTGGAGCCCTCTCGAGGTGGTTACTGGAAGGTTACACACAAATACCAGACAGGGAAGAATTAATCAAACAGAAACAGCTTCAGGTTTCTGACTTGACTTGCTTTTTAAAATGCTGGACATAAACCTCAAACAATTTTAACTGGGCTAGTTCCAAAATAAATCAAACAAAACCCCTTCTTCCTTGGCACTTCCCACCAGCTCAGTTAAGAACATTACATGGAGTACAAATAATTGTTGCAACTTAAACGAATATATACATGCAGCATCTCCAAATCATAATTTTCTTAAGCACCAATATGTAACAGAGTCAAAGACTATGGGCAGTCTTTAACATAATCTGTTCTTCTTCCTAAAAACTTCCTAAACTCTTCCGATTGCTAGTGTCAGTCTCTCCTGAATTAAGCACCCAGAATGCAGTCATACTAGTGGTAATCAAAAGGAGTTAAAGAGAAGACACAAACTAAAGACACTGCAATGGCTGAAAAAACAGTGAGGAAAACTTGCTGCAACACTGGAGGAATGGACAACCTACCTGCAGTTTTCCTTTACTGATTTTAACTGATTTTCCTTCTTCAACCAAGAGATCGCTTTTGTTCACAATCCTTGGTGGCTGCTGATGACTTTCCAAATATATGCGAACCTGCAGTCCAGCATCCAGATGGACATCTCCAGCACGGATTGTAAAATTAAATGTGTCAATAAGGTTGTTGCTGCCATCATGTCTGTAGGTCACATGCCCCTTCATCAGATCAAGCTGAGTAAAGGAATCCATTAATAGATTATTCACATATATTCCTCCATACTTTGGGAAAGAGAGTATCTGATATGTAAGCTCATGATCATTTCTTATGTCTTGGTTTGTAGTAGCACTTAGGTTAGCTGTTGAAACAGTTTCTTCTTTCCCTTTTTGAACCAACAATCCTGTATTATTTGCCAAGCTAACATAAGGATCAGTGGCATTAACTTCCAGAAGCAAAGAAGTATAGTGCTTGCCATCTGTCACAAAAAGCACAAAACGCCCAAAATCTGCACCATGGTGTACAAACAAGACTTGCTTTTGCTCCAAGTCCACTTGTTTGAATTGGTAGAGTCTATGCAAAGTATCATTTGTTAGCACCAAGTCCCCATTGGAAATACCACGTCTAGTATATAGCAACTCTCCATCATCAAAATCAGAATCAGGATCATGATAGCAAAGATCTGCCGAAGTTAACAATCGCTGCCCATTTCTCACTATGTTAAATATCTTATCAATTATGCGAACTGGTTTCTCATCATTCTTCAGCTGGACAGAAATGTAGAATCTAATTTCCACTGACAAAGGTTCTACTTCTGGATCAAAGTTTGTCCCCTTTCCTGACTCTTTGCTGGAAGCTCTGACAAGAAATTCGTCAAACACAGTCTCAGAATCGTCATGCACATACATAAGGCACTTATCAGTTATATCTTTATTAGTGAAAGTTGTAAGATTGCCATCATTCTCAAATGAACCAGAAAAATTAGTAAGTTTTAATTTCCCATGCCTAGGAAACTGTATAACTTCATACTGGAAAGTTTTATTATCTGGTGTTTGCACAAACAATTTCCTGCTTGTTATTAATTCTCCTTCCCCTTCAGTAACATTAAGGCCATTGTTAGTCAAAATAATGTTTCTGAAATCTGATTTGATGTAGACTTCAAAGTCATAGAAATTTGATTCCAGATACTTTGTAGAAATGAGAAATCTAAATGAATCATAGTCTTCATGGTACCGGCTGATTAATTCATATGCCACTTTTCGATCAGTAATGTCTTTCTGGGTAAAGACTGAATCTTTTTGTAAAGGATGGTCATTAAGCAGTATCTGTCCATTCTTTGGTAGGGACAGAAGTTTAAAATGAAGCTCATCTTCAGGTATTTCTATATCTGCAATCACAGCAAAAAGATTATCACAATTCAAGTACTTCTTTTTTGATTTCTCAATTTCTAGAGGAGCATGTTTCAATAGACTGTACCTTAACCATTTCACTTGGATTGGAAATGTGTGCTCTTCACTGATTCTGTTTCCTATACTAACTTTGAACTTAAATTGGTCGGTAACATTTTCCAGCTGAATGTCTTTAAAAGTGCTACAGTATCTCACACGGCTGCTCTGAAGAGAGCGTTGAGAAAAAGACTTGACTTGCTTCCATTCCCCCCTTGAATGCTGCCTTTGGACCTGACCAAAGTGAGGGGGCTCTGTGATCTCATACCGTATCTCCAGTTCCTGGAGGACAGCATTTGTTTCCACTGCCAGATGCCTAGGTCTTATAAGAGCTGTAACACCTTGGAAGAGATTTATTCCCGAGTTGTTGACAACTCTGTAATCCAAAGGAACTGCCATGATGCGTAACACAACAGTGTTGCTCACCTTCTCACCATCACTTGCCCTGAGAACAATCCTTGAGTTCTTGACACCTGTGTGGACAAAGAAAACACTGCCTTTGCTTAAGTCCTCATTAGAAAAAGTAGTGATAGCTTCTCCAGGATTCTTTGAATTTTCTAAAAATCCTGCATCTGCATTCAGATTTCCAAGCACCGAAAGTCTGAGACCCACAGAATCCGTATCTTTATCTAGAACTTTTATCAGGTCACTGGTAAGACGTTTCTTTGAGTTCTCTAAGAGAAGAAATAAGTTTCCCTCGGGAAGTATGATCTCAGGTGCATCATTTATTGGAGTGACAGTAATGCTAAACATATGCTGCTCATTTCCTTGCAAATATGGAGACACAATCTTCTCACTGCTGGTAGAAATGGAGAAATTAAAATAATCGTAAGTGTCCTCAGAGCCGTCATGGACATACAGAATCTTCCCTTGCCACACGTCCTGCATAGTAAATTTATTCACCTCCTGCACTGGTTCAACATTTAGTTTCAAGTGTCCGTGAGAGGGTGGTTCCTTTATATCAAAAAGAATTTGTGACTGATGAATTCCTAATTTCTGAAAGTCTAAGTTAACTTTAATATGCTTAGATTCAAGTGAAGCTTGTCCGCCCTCTAGCACAATCAAGTTACTAAGAACTAAAAGGTGGCTTTTGTCTTCCTTGCCCAGAGAAATTGACCTTTCATGGGAAATGGCAAACACAGGAGCTGCTTTCACAGGAGGGTTCTTTACAGCCGTCTCTAAAGAAATATTTGTATTAAAAGCACTCTGCATTTCACATCCAGCTGAAATGTCCTTAGTTACCAGAACACTCTTCAGCGATTTCTTCTCTGAGTTGGCTTTCAGGTTCCTTAAGCAGCCTTTGAAGGATCCTCCTCTGGTGTACTTCCCAGATACTGAAATTAATTTAATCACTTCTGATCGTATGTTGTCATCTACACCTCCTACAAAGAGTGATCCCTTCAGAAGTGGCAACTTACTGTGGGGAGGTAATGATTTTTTCACAGTTTCTTCATCCAGTGTTAGTTGCAAATACTCTGCAGTAAATTTCAGTTTGATGTAGTGCCAACAGCCATCATTGACTGACCTATGAGAGGAAACATGGGTTCTACTGTTATGTTTTCCAATGTAAGCTTTAATTAAACCATCTTCCATTTCCATTGCAATGAAATCTCCTGCTTGCCCAGAGTGGTAAAGCAGCAAGCCACGTGCAGCTGAGGTTTGTAAGGTATACTCGAAGAGTCCCTCATCATCCACATTCCATGATGGGAAAGAAATATAGGACCTGGAACTGAAGAAACTAATGGGTTCTTCTTCACCTGCAAAGAATTCATCACTGCACCCCACTGAAACTTCATGGATGTTTTTGAAGCCAGGAGAAGGTCTCAGAGGCATCAGAATGTCTAACTGATTGAAAAACACATCATCAATACATCCTCGGAAACTGGGTAGTGCTCCAGCAAGGTAGGGAACATCAAGTTTACCAGTACCACCTATGTAGAATCCATAATCAATGTTTAATTCATAAAGAATTCCAGGCATTTTTGCACTAGTTCTATCATGTTTATCAATTACCAATGTGACATTATCTTGTTCATGATGTAGTTCAACCAGGTGCCAAGCTAAATCATTCAGCTGAGATCTTTGCTGAGAATGCAGTACTTGTTCCCCCATGCCAAAGTTGATTCTCAGCTGCAAGAGATAGAATTTTAACTATCAAAATCCAAAGTGGTATTTTTCACAATCATACATTACTATATAGTTGAATACATTGATTTTCATACATTTTCAAGAACCTACCTTGCAGAAAACAATTACTCAGATTCAAGCACTTTCTGTAAAGCTAACATCATCAAATCTGAAATTTTGCCTTTACTGAATCTCATGCTTTGAACACAATGATCTTGATTTTAAGATCTAGAGATCTCAAAGGCTCTCAAGGGATCTCAATTATAGAGATACAACTATAATTGTAAGAAAAAAACCCCAATACTTTGAAATTATCAGTTATACTATGTGATTTTCCCATTTCTTTGAACAAAAACTTGTTTAGATATCTTGTTATAGATAACAGCCTTAAGAAAAACTGAGCAGTACAGGCTACACAAGTTTTTTAGCTACAGTTATAAAGCATACTTGTACATATCCTGAGCGTAGCTCCATTAAACAATAATCTGTCTTCCCAGCTGCAAGAAGAAGCAGTCCCTGTGGCTTGCTTGTTCGAAACTGCAACTGCAAGGATGTCTGAGGGGATGCTTCTGCCATGTTCAGCTCCACAAAACTATCACCATAAAATGATACTGAAAGAAATAAAGGAAAATAAACAGCAAATTTAATCACACAAAAAAACCCCTTTTTCTAATCCATACCTAAATATATCTAAAAATGTATATTATTTTCTATAAACTTATTCACCACCAAATGAAACCAAATGAAAATAAATCTCAGATATCAAATTCTCTGGTCCAAGCCATTTAGTAAGAGCCCAATGGCCATACCAGAATGGACAAAGAATGAATACAGTCCAATACTCTCATCTCCCACAATGATGACTGGGAATTGTAAGAACTGTGAAATTATACTGAAAAATTTCTTTCGAATACTCATTCTTTTTTGTTGGTTTGTTCGTTTTAGTTGTTTTCCTGAGCTTCTCACACCCAGTCTATTGTGTAGCTGCCAAACAATTTCTCTCTGAAGCATTCCTCTATTTTCTCTTTGGAAACATTTCCATCTACAACATGCTCTTATATCTCCATCAGAGACAGCCTATGCCATCTCTGCAGAGAAGACTCAGAAGCCTCCTGCCACCTGCATCATTTTCAGATGTTTTCATCCCTCTATTCGAGGCAAAACTGCCCTCGTTTGCTGTATGCAACCTCCAACTACCCCTGCCATCCTGTTGGCCAGTCATTCAAATCTGTACAAGCCTCCTTAACTGTGTCTTCCCCTCTTTTCTGCCCTGAGGAACAGTAACACCAGTAAGATTTCTCATTTGACTAATCACTGCCTTTACCATCCCCATTATTACTATTCTGAACAGCGCATATTCTAACACCAAATCCTCAAAAACTCTGCTGGTAACTTCCCTCTGACATATGAAAAAAATGTATCAATCATTTACCACTCCTCCTATTTAATCAATTACTTAATATACAAAGCACTGTAGCGCTGTATTTCCCCACTCCTGTTCTTACTAAATTGCCTGCCCTTCCCACATAGCTCTCCCTTCCCCGCCCCTAGTCCTAACCTCTCCCTCGGGTTTCTCCTATTGGATCCTTTACCCCACCTCCGCCCATGTACCGCCCCTATGCCCTGAGACCATTAGTCCACGTGCTCTCTCCGCCCCCCTCATCCCCATAGAAAACCCTAGGCTTCTTGCCATGGGACCCTCTCTGGCTTGGGGAGCAGCCATGGGTTCTCTCTGCCTCTGGGGATCAGCCTGTCACCATGGAATAAAGATCCACTGAGGTCCCCATGCAGGGAGCCTTCTCGCCTCCTTTTATCGCCACCACGCTGTGGAGCAGACAGCTAGCCGGGACAGTGCGGGGCAGCCCAGAAGGGGCTACAGGAAGCGGCACAGCTGCTCTCCCCAAGATCACCCCACAGAGCTCTCCGGGAAGGCTGTGGCATGCCATACCACTGCAGGAACCACACACCGCAACAAAGCACTCCAGCTAAAAAGCCTTTGGCAGCAAACTTTATCAGAAGTCTTTTGAAACTCTAAACCTTAGACACCTTGCCCACCCCCATCAAGAAAACTCCAAGGGGTTTGTGAAGAACTCTGTTTAAAGAAATCTTACGGACTCCTCCAAGGTTGATCCCTCTCACTGGTGCATCTTTTATCCTTTGTTATGGTACCTATAAATTTCAGTTACAGATGTCAGGCTTACAGTCCCCTGGTAATTCTTCTTTTAAACAGAGGCATAAAATCTGCCACCATCCAGGCTTCAGGTACCAGGGAGTTTAAGCATGAGATTAGATATTACCCTTAGCAAGCAAGTTATTTCACCCCAAGTATTTTTAGGTCAACCCCTCTCCTCCCCTGCCTCCACCCCAAAAAAGGAATTTCAGTTTGGGAATCTTCCCAATTAGCAGTAAACACCATTTAGTTTAGCTTCTCTGCAGTAGCCATGCCCTTTCTGAGTGCTTCTTTCATACTGGTAACTTAATCAACTGGCTGCACAGACTCTCTGCAGGGTTTTTGTTCTTTATGTACTTAAGGAGGATTTAGTAAAAGCTTTGATTCCTTCAAGCTGATCCTTGACCTTTTTTTTTTCCCCAGATGTGTCTGTGTTCAAATTCCATCTGCCAAAGTTTATGATGCTTTCAACTGTGTTTGGATACAGCTTGTATGAACACCACCACTTAAATACTTATTTTGCAGTTTTTAGCTTCATTCTGAAATCATTTTCTCATTTTAAAACAAGCATAACTGAAGAGGACTTTTGAGATTTAATTGCTCCAGTTCCTACATTAGCTGCCCCCTTGCTTAATATAATATACTCTGACGACTCTTATAAAGTGTGGCATTAACTCTGACTCTGAACTTGATTCTGCACAGCATACCAAATCATAAATCTCATTTAACATCTCATTCATGAAATAATCAATAACAGTATCTAAAAATTTGCTGTAGAATATATAAAAATTCTAGGTAGCTTTCCCAAGAACAAGGTTTCAGCAAACCCCACAGAAAACAACTAAGTTATATCAAGTTATATCAAGTACCCAGAGAAACACAGGAAAGATCTTTACGTTACTGAAATACACATATTTCTTCCAAAGGAAGAGTCACCACTGTGCATAGAAAAATTGATCCCAAGTGGAACGAAAAGGAATTCTTCCCCAGCAGTTTGCTTCTAGTCAAAAGAAGCTTTCATCAAATAGATCAAGAACACCTTACAGGTTTTATATTAAATTTATATACTGAGAGGACTTATGCCATTTCTTGTACATAGGAGTGTTATTCTTTGGGGTAAAGAAAGACCTCCTCTTTAAAGTAAGTATTGGAATAACATTACTGGAGACAAATCCCCAGTATAAGCAAGGACTAACTAATAAGTCCGGAAATAGGTTAAATAATTATAATTTTTTTATATTATGCTAAATTCATACTATAGGAGTGGACAGGACTGATGCTGTGCTATCTAACATACAGATGGACTACAGGAGATTGTCCCTACCCTATAGAGCTTTAGACCCAGCAACACAGCTAAGAGAGTGGAGTCCTCTGATTTCTGTCTCAGCAAATGGCACACAGAGATACTGTCTTCCTGTCCCGGTTTTGGCTGGGATTGAGTTAACTTTTTCCTAGTAGCTGGTACAGTGCTGTGTTTTGCATTTCTTAAAGAGAATAATGTTGGTGACACATTGATGTTTTAGTTGTTGCTCAGCAGTGCTCACCCTAAATCCAGGACATTTCAGTGTCCTGTGCTCTGCAGCAATCAGGTGCCCAAGAGGCTGGGGGAGAACGGCCAGGACAGCTGACCCAAACTGGCCAAAGGGATATTCCAACATGCCCAGGGTATGAACTGGGGGAACAGCTATCAGTCAGCAGGTGGCATGGAACTGTACTGCACATCACTTGTTGGTTTGGGGCTTTAGTTCTCGCTCTTTGTTGTCGCCTTTACCATAACTATTATATTTTACTTTGTTTCAATTATTAAACTGTTCTTATCTCAATCCACTTTACCTTTTTTCACCCTTATTATCCTCCCCATCCCACCATGGAGTGGGGGACTGAGCAAGCAACTGCATGGTACTTGGTTATCAGCTGGGGTTAAACCATGACACTTCCTAAAGATCCCAGGAAGCCTAACCTAGCTGTCTGAAATAACCTATCTTAAATCAAAAAAGACTCAATTTCCTTCAGCATTGTACATCAGTATAATGTTATGGGTACGAAAAGGTTTCACCCTGAGTAGACACACCCTTGTCCTCACCCTACTGAGACTCCAAAAAAGCAGTTATGTCATACATAAAATCATGAAGTTGGCTCTTGCATGTTCAAGATGCCCTGTGACCAGATTAAGGATATTATGAGGTTAATATAATTAATTGTTAAGTCCCTGTTAATTAAAAGGTCCATACCCCATTTCTTGTTAACAACCCCCATTTTTCCACAACAATTGCCACACTTAATACCCTTTTATCCTTGAAAGTACCTTGGAACTGAGTTTGCCATATTAGTTTAACATAAAAAAGGTCGTATACTCTTTTGTTGCCCATCTGTAATTTTCCTTTCAAGTAGGGGCACCTTATAAACATCCCAAAATAAGATTAGTTGACCATAAAGGCCATTTGTAGTTTAAGGTTGAATCCTGCACTAGTAGGAGGTAATCTGTTTGTAATATCCCTTTTATTTTAACCTCTTTCCCTTTTTCCCCCTTCCAACTGAAAGATCATTAGGATGTTTATGAAGTTTATTGAAGGTTCTGTGAGGTTTCATGAAATTTTGATAAATAACTATGAGTGCATTGATATTTTAATGTATGTTAGAATTGAAGTATTTTCCAGAAATGCAGTCCCTTAGTGAAGACCAGCTGCTATTTTTAGCCTCCAGCCCATGGATTGTGACTTGGCTCCCTGCCAACCATGAATTTTAATGAGATTTTTCCCGCCATTTCGCTACTGACACCATCCCAGAAATTGTACCCCGGAGACGGCGAGCCATTGGACANTACTGACACCATCCCAGAAATTGTCCCCCGGAGACGGCGAGCCATTGGACAAAAGACTTTATGCCACTCACGGACTTTACCAATCATCACATACCCGGAAGGCGGACTACGGGCGGATCGGGGGCGGTGATGGGCATGGCTAAGGGGGGTATAAAGGGGCTGCACAAGAAGAAGAGGCTGCTTTTTCGCCTTCAGAGTAGCTGTGGGTGGAGCCCAGCGCTGTGGTTCAAGGCCTCTGGTCTCTATTTAGAGACCATTCAGTAACTCACTCAGCGCCGGACTAACTGAAGCGCCCCAGCGCTGCCGATTTCTGCCACGGGCAATTGCCGGTTCGGCCTCGAGGGTCTCTGATCCTGCACCCCGGGTTTTTCTATTTTGTTTTCAATATGTTGTTTTCCAAATTAATTTTCTCTTTAATAAATAATCTCTTAACTTTTAATTAAATCAAGAGTTGTTGGTATTTATAACATATTAATTTCGCTACATTACATCCTGGCACCCTTATAGAACTGGCAAGTAAAAGATTTCTTTATATTTTATCAGTGAACTTCCTCAGAAGTTCGTAAGTGAAATCAAAATTTTTCACAGATGTCAACGTCCTGAAAGTTTTATTACGATCACTGTAGTAGAACCCCTAAAATTAGCTGGATTTCTGAGTCAAAAGTAATGGCTGCTGGTGGAAATTACTTTTCAATAGACTTGAGTATGTGGGGAAAAAACACTGGATATTTGGGGAAGCAATTAAGCAGAGAGATTATCTATCTATGGATTACTAAATGCAATTTAGAATAACTAGAATGAAGCTGTAAAGTCAGTATTTTGCAGTGTACCACTGGGCAACAGTTTGATATTTATACTATGTATGAATTTCCTGGAAAGAAAAAAAGAAACCTAAGTTAAAGCTTCTGCCTTCCATAAAACTCTTCAGAGTCAGAATCCATCCCTGAAGGTGGGGCAGGTAGGCACTGATCCAGCAGTATACCAGATTTTGGACCACCTACAGTGTCTTGGCATGATTTCTGCTTCATTATCCACCAAACTAAGAAGCATGTTATTGCACTATAAGAATCAAGTTCCTCTAGAGAGTTCTAGAATGATTTATGGTTGAAACTGAGTTATGATTGACCTCAAAATTGACCTGGTGCTTTTGAAAGAGGGACATATTGTCATGGACTATCTGATGTTAATCGCACCATTATAGAAAATAAGTGGAGTTCAGCCAGCAATACCAGCCTTGAAAGTCCTTTGCTACTGGAACAGGTGAATTTGACATATCATACAGAGAATGATTCCTTTGGAGTGCCCGGGCAGACAACCCATTCTGTAACATCTCTGTGCCTCAAATGGAAAAGACAAGTGAAAGCAGCTGAGAATAATAATCAGATCTATGTTAGCTATTAACATCCATTTATGGACATGGAAATAGACACACAAAGGCTCACAAAAATAGAGGCATAATCACTTGGGATGCAAATTTAAAGATCTGTTCAACCTGAGTTACTGGTTAATTTGTGATCCTTATCTTTCTTCCTTCTCCCTTACAACCAACCCTCAAGTCTGGGCCTGGGGCTACAAATTCTTCCCTGTATTTCCATCATAACAGGCAATGTTTATATGGGAAGCCTAACTTTTGAAAATTTTATTTCAAGTAATTTACTGAAGATTCTTGACCAGCTCTGTCCACAACATCCCTCTTTGAAGTAACCACAAGAAACCAGGTATAGCAAGAGCCTTCACTGTAACAGAGCAAAAGATTTTTCACTCATCACCTAGTGGTGGTATTAGGCTGGCCTTTTATCGTTTTGTTCAGCTTTCATTCTCTTGTGCTAAAACAACATCAAATTCTACAAACAGCTACCCTTTATATTTCTCTTCTTCCTGTACACAAAGCACAAAGAAATAAAAGCCTCATCTCGTTTCCACTGCCAAAATTAGTAAACCCACAAATCTATCTACAAGAAACCAAGCTAACACTCCACCACTCTGTTATCACAAGCTACGCACAACCATCCAACAGTAATACCAAGACTACAGAGCTAACTGAAAGAATGGATTTTTTTTCTCTTTGTTTCTGTATTTTTTTTTTCAGCTGAGAGCAAGTATCTTCTCAGCAATGCCATAAGAACAACGATCTTGGAATCACAGTTCCATACTCATTTCTTAACTGGAAGTAAATCAACGGAGACTTTGTGTCTGCTCAACTTCTTTTGGTCTCCATTGTGGATAGGGAACAGCCAAATCTCCAGATATGTCAATCCCTTACTTCTTTGGATCCCTTTTACACCTTATTCCCAAAGGAAGTTATGTAGAAAGGCTTTCCCTACAGTGTGAGGGAAATTTTTATTTTACAGAAATTTTTATGCATATGTAATCCAGAGAGGGTTTTAAACTCATGCCAGATGAAGAAGAGGGACATTTAACCAGGTCCCTTTCCTGCCCCTAGTATCCACCCCTTTATATGAAAAAAAGTGAAATACATAATTTGAACTTTGAGCAGAAAAGAAAAATGTTGTGGTTTCAGGAAGAGAATTTTCAGACAATATTTTTGTCTTCAAAATGTTCAGAAGGTATCAGTGCCAAAGCACCTAAAGCTTTCACCAGAAACCTTAAGTGTAAGAAAAAATAATGTAGATAACACCTAAGATATATTCAGACATCCTGACTCTTTCTCATGTGGACAAAAACATTACTTTATTTTTAGTACCCAATATATTGATCTTTTGTTTTCAACACGACACTAAAGGCTATGATAAGGCCACAGAATTACTGCTGCTCAGAAAAACTGTGCCTATGTAGCCCACTGATTTGCTGTGAAAACAACTATATATATTTTACCAGAAGTCATGGAATCTACACTACTTAGTAACTAAAGATAAAATCATAAAAGTAAAGGATTAAGTCTAACATAGCCCATGTATTTTCAGTCAGGATCCTCTCCAAATTCCAAAACTGCTGAGCCAGGGGCAGTGTTTTGTTGGCTTGGTTGCTGCCTACTACGGAATCAAGTCACTTCTGTGCCATGGTAATCCTCAGCTGAAATGACAGCTCCTGCAGTGGCCTCATCAATACTCTGCAGTATCTGTGAGCTCTACAGGCTGGCTGTATAAAAAAAGGAATTAACAAGAAGAAGGAGGCAGGGGAGACAGGAGGACAAAGGGGCAGGAATGAATTCACTGGGTTTTTTTACTCTACTATCTCACCATCTGCTGTTGTCTTGTGCTGCACTGGTATCTAGGAGTCCCATAGAGAACGGTACCCACTTACCCACTAGATGTTTGCTGCACACCCTCCCAAGTTACTCCAACTGTACAGTGTCCCTTCAGGAAAATGAAAGTACTTCAGTATGAAAAACCCCAAGTCAGATTAAAGGTTCATTCTGTCCTAAGAGCACACTCTGATACAAAGTGTAACAAGCACATCCATCAGCTGTGACTGGTGAGGTACTGGCTTCATCAACCCTAGAGTATCCACAGGCAACACCTGTTTTAGTA
The DNA here is from genome assembly GCA_013397975.1 of Machaerirhynchus nigripectus. NCBI lineage: Eukaryota > Metazoa > Chordata > Aves > Passeriformes > Dicruridae > Machaerirhynchus > Machaerirhynchus nigripectus. Next base: position 112,137 of record VZRQ01004994.1, read on the forward strand.
ATTTGAGTGAATAAGCTTCCCATTGTCCAGCTGAGATCTGCACCTTGAAGTTTGTCCCCTGCAGCTCACTCACAAAGATGTAATAGTTACAGCAATCAACTCACACAGGTAACTCAGATAAATACTAATCTTTCAGGTGACAGCGGTCTTCTATGTGTCTGTTGACAAATTTGGGTATGTTTTTGACTCTACTCTTCGGGATGTTCAAGTAAAAGCCCTTCCTAAGAGCACAGCCCCTTTCTCCTGTGGTTAGTGAAAAAAAGGTGTAACCACTCCTTCTGCAGAGCATGCTTTTTCACATCAATACCAGACTACTAAATACATTCTGCAAGAACTCACTTCAGGGCTGTAGAGAAACCAAAGTGGTATCATTTTGTCTCCCTCCCTTTGTCCCTTCGTTCTCAAAAGAGAGCAGCTGTTTTTCCCACTTACACATTTCTTCTGTACTAACAATTTATTTATGGTGCTTCAATAAGAGGTAGAAGGGTTGTACAATCTAGAAGTAAAATGAAGGCAGGCTTCCAAATAGTAAAAATATTTTCAGCTATATAAAAGTACAGCTTGAAGCCTCATTTAGGAGTCCACATGCACCAAATGGCACCCAAACTATGACAGACACTTTGGGTCCCAGCAGTTTCTGCTGTAACTAAGGTAAAAAATGCAGGTCCCAACAGATGAAGATGCAAGTCTGACCTCAGTTTCCCTACACCACAGGAAAAACAGCTTACAACTACCAACATAAATAAAGCAGGAAGACTCTCCCTTAGGATAGGATTTGAGTGATGGAAACAAGTGTTCAAAGCCTATTAATACCAGATATAAATAAGCTTTTGTGACACTAGTAACTTTTAAAAGCCTTTTTTACTCTGATTTTACAGCACAAGTGGAGACAGATTAAAAAGGGAGAAAACATTAGTGAAAGAGCACCAAATTCCAGATATCCAATGTAACAAGCTTTTGAAAAAAAAGGAGAATGAGAGATTAAAGAATGCATTTGCAATTACTGCATGGATTCACAATTTACACTTATGCCTAGAGCTTCCCCATAGAACCAAATCATTCCTCCAGCTCCTTCCCACTACCACATCTTGGCACCTAGGTCCAAGATTTCAATCACTGCACTAAATGAAGAGCTGCCAGTCCTCTCCAAAGAGAGTTCCCTTGTGTACAGACACTCCTACATACATTTGTAGTTTTACAAAGTTTCAGTTCTGCACTGAGTAACTTACCTGGAACAGAACTGACCCAAAGTGATTCTTCTCACATGCTTCAAGTATCTGTTCCAAATTTTTGTGTTTTGTACAATTATCTCCTCATCTAGTTGTATGTCTTTCTTTCTTCTTGAATCTGCCTGTAACATGTTTGAAACCACTATGACCATAAAAGAATGCCAACTTCAGATTTTGATGAAATACATACTGAATTGTAGCGCTTACATACAGTTACTTTAGAAGTAATTAATATATGCTAAAGTTTCTGCAAAAATCTTGTCCAATTGGCATGACAAAGATGCTATGAAGACAGAAGAAAAAGAAAAATTCTTTAACTGAAAAATAATTCTTTCAGGAAAAGTATCTTACATAGCTAACATTTTGCTGGAACTTTGGAAAGGTCTGCATAACTGTCCTGGGTTTGGCTGGGATAAAGTTAATTTTCTTCTTAGTAGCTGGTACGGTGCTGTGGTTTGGATTTACAGCACAGCAGTGATAAAAATCACTGTTTTTTAAAATACAGCGCAAACAGCAAAATAAATTGCTAGAGATTTCATGGCATTGGCAGGAGTGGCATATTCTGGAAATGAAGATGATCAGTTCTGCTGATTCAAAACTCAAGAAACTAGCTGTTAAAACATAAAATTTGACCACAATCACTTTCTTAAAGTAATTTCATAATTGTTTTTAGTTTTGCTTTTGAACAACAGTGAAGAATCAGATTGGTAGCTAACTTTTCTCAAGTTTCTGACTGAAACATGACCCCATGTTAGAAACCCATACAGTTAGTGTGACTACCCATTAAAACTCGATTGAATGACTTTTAAAGTCCTAACCAGAACTTCACTAGCATGATGAAATAAAAAATGTCCTTACACTGACATAATCCTATGCTAATGATAGTCCAGTCTCTTACAATGAATCTCAATGCTTCTTACTTTTGCAGGAGAAAAAAGTGAACCTCCTTTCAGTCTGATTGGTCAGCAGTCACTATTAATCAGCTGTGCAAAAAAAACTTCCAGAAAACACATGCCCAGGAAAAAAAAATGCACTCATGGCTTCTTCTTTTTCTTTTACAGCTAGATGGAACCATATTTTGAATATTCTTTTTTTAAACACAGTACTTGCTTCATCACAGATAAGATCGAATTCAACAGTTGAGACTGAAAAACACCACCACTACCACAGAATACATAATATGGTTTGCTTACAAATCTTACACTCTCCAAAACATGGTGCTGGTATTTCAAAAACAGGAGTTTGGTTAATGAAGCTTTACTACAAGGACAAATGGCAAAAGTAATGCAGCAGAATGAGAGGGGTGTAAAAAACCTCCACGGAATCAAAATAGGACACTTCATAATGCAAAAATATTCCTCCATTTTTATCGGCTTATCTTAGCTGGTAGCAGATGATATCAACAGCACATAAGAGACACAGGAAAAATGGAAGTGGAAAAGGAAGCTGCCAGACTCATTGGGAATGCCCTTTGAGGCTAAATGTAATCATTGTTCAAAAGGGAATTCTCCGGGTTGATTCACACTTTCTCAGTGTAAAATTTAGTGATTTTGTGGGAAAATCAAACACTACTAGAGTGTGTAAGCCTCTCACACTCACCTAAAGTGTACACAATGAGGAGTATCCCAGTGTTGCATCTAAAAATGCTTTACACACCAGACACTTTGATGTTTAAAGGTCCCTTCCAAACCACAGTATTCTATGATTTCCAGATAAAAGACAGTCCTGTAGTTAAAGTACTGAACGTGAAATGAACAGAGCTGATGCTATTTTCTGGTTCTGTCACAGAAACTCACTGAAAACGGAAGAGCTGAGAAAGCCACTTAACACTTCATTTCAGTTCACTGCCTTTAAGAACCTAGTGCCCATTTTTTCTTCCCAGACTTCGAATGTTTTCTTCCCTTTAACTAGATTATCTCTGGGTAAGGTTACAGCTACAACAGCACCCAGAGTAAATGAAGAGAGCTGGAATTTAACAAGATCTCCTGGTGGTAATGTCAGTCCACATGGCCCAGCAAAGCTCAGCTTGAAGGCAGTTCAACCAGAGCATCACAGGCTGGTACACCTAGAAGCAGCAGGCTTGAGTCCCTACCAGGTGGTTGGGAAACGTGTCCTCTGGCTTTACCTTGCGCTGCCTGCAGCGCATGGGACAGAGGACACTACTGCAACAGCAAGCCATGAAGCACTGGTTGGCCTAATATCACCAGCAGTAATACCCACAAAACCCTTTGTCATGTCATTTAAGACAATGCTACTGTACTAGAGATTGCCACCTCAGTGGCACTCCAATCTTCCTGACATCCCTTGCATAAAAAAATTCCTCCACCTACTCTGGCTGCAGGGCCTTCCCTCACAAAACTGATGAGAACATCACGTAAGAGCTCCACACACTGAAATTCTCTCATGGAAAGACAAGGTTGGTGTATTTCATTTATAGTATCTGAATTTAATCACTTCATTAATCCCTTCATCAATTTCTGAAGTAAAAACTATTTTTTTTAAAGTTACAATTAAATGTTAGTTCATTTCTAACTAGTCTTCTCAGCTAGTGAAACAGATGCCACAGAACCACAGAAAACTACTACTCAACATTTCTAAAGAAAGTTATGGTGATTGGATTGTCTCACATGAGATTTCAATGAGGGATAGAAGGTGGATGAAAAAGCACACTGCTTCAACTGAGTGCTAATCCAATAATTTAAAAAACATATTTAAATACTAAATTTCACTACCAGTCTTTGATGCTCAAATTGCAATGTACCTCAAGTTACATCTCAAGGGAAAAAAAAAAAAGAAAAAAAAAACAAACTTGCAGCTCAAGTTTTTGGCTGTTTCAATGGTTTTGATGACTATCCAAGACCTGCACCTTAACGTGCATCACTACTGGTGAGGTGACTGGCATGTCTTGGCACATCCAAAATGCCAGGCACGAGACAGCTGAAGCTGTCTGCTAAAACCGTGCTAAAACCGGGATACCTGCAGTTGCTGGCTGATTCTTATCACTGGGACTACTAGTCCACATGCCTGCCAGAGGAGAAGGAATTATAGGGAATATTTTGTTTGTGCCTCAGCACTTTTCTCCATGACATACTACACTTATGGTAAGGAGTGGGTGGAAAAGTTTACATCCACGTTACTTGCAAAGCATCCACGATTTTATTAGGAAGCCTAGCTATGTCAAGTTCTTAGCGTCTCTGCAGCAGGACGGGACGCAGGCACAAGGCGGGCTCACACCCGAGGGAACAGGTCGGCCGTCCCTTTAAGGCAAGAGGACAGCACGCCTTCACAAAATGCCCGCTGACCCACCACCTGTGCAGCCGCC